>JAKWJD010001764.1:52808399-52963411 GCA_027705065.1 Solanum peruvianum
ATACTCATGTTCCATAGCTTTCAATTAATCCTTTCTCACAATTCCATCTGAATAACTTTCTTCATGTACCACTGAGATACTTTGGATATTTTTTTTCATTTAAAGAACTTAAGTAGATCTAGAGTCACCAAAATAAATAAATTATTCTTCTTTGTCCACTTGGGTGTAGAACACAAAATGTTTAGTTTACACACTTGTATTCAACTATGTCAAAGTTTAACACCCAAAGTTTTACATATAGCAACAAGATTCACTTGAGAAATAGCTACAATAATTTGTGTCACCCGCTTACTCAATTTTATTATTTAGCGGAATTATCATTTCTCCAAAGTTTCTACAACATTGAAAATTATTTTGGCCAAATTTTCCCCACTAAATTATGTTAAAACTATATTATGGACCTATAGTATTATTACATACCTTGTATCCAGAACACAAATAAAAACTTTTGTACTGCGTCTTTGGCTATAGACCAGTCAATCCCCATAAGCATAGTGTCTAAATATCCTTTAAAATTGTTGGAAATCTTACGGAAAATACTAGTTCACTACGAGCACTTGTTTTGAAATCACCAAAGCTTGAGTTACGTCACATACTGTCCTTAAGGATATTTTACCCGCTATAGGTGTATCCCAAGATTCAACAAGTTGTTCTAATATAAAATTAGGAGTCAGAATCTAATAAAGATTAAATAATATAGACCCAACCATATAAAATAAGAAGATAAACATAATATTTTCTCGCTGTTTTTTCCATACCTCTACACAAAAACACATGAGTAATATATAGCAAAAATTGATTACCTACTAACGTCTCAAAAATAACAATTATTGAAGACAATTCATTTTGGGACAATTGACGGTGAAGTCATTTTGGTCAAAAGAGACATTCTAACAGCAATATATTTGACTAACTTTAATGATAATTTAGATAGCTAAAAAGAAATTAATGATTATTTAATAGAATGAACATAAAATTATATGAATTCTTCTTTTTGAGATATTAAAATTATTTTTCCAACAATGGGAACGGAAGTGATGGATCCAAGGATCAAACTAGGAAACCCGTTAACAAATTCTTTCACTCTTGCTATGACACCAATAGTATCAATTCTATGAGGAATATTCAAAGACCTTGTCCAACATAAATAACCAAATCAAAATACAAAATAATGAGGATCATGACAATATGACATTTTTAGTTGCAAACATTCGAGCTTCAAAGTGTTTCCTCACATCAAGGAATTAATTTGTAACATTTCTCACTTTGGTCCAGAAATATATCTCTCTAAAATAAGAGAATGCAACAATTACATATCGACCTTGCATAATGAAGCTGAACTTGACCTTCATAGTCTTCCACATGCGAGTAACAGATGGTCAAGAGAGCTCCCTCTTCTCCTCTCAACATCAAGCTCTTGATGGAGTGCGGCTATGTCCGGGAAAGGAGAAGGTAGTATTGGGGCTAGCAGAAGCACTATCCACAAATCTCTTGACTGCAACCATGTCAGCCTCTAGGCTATTACTATATGGCGGGGGTTGGGACTTGAAGGTGGCAGGGTCTGCATCATCATCCTCATCCTTATCCTCATCTAGAAAGGATGCATCTTGCTGCTACCAGCCTCGTCCATCTTCCCCTTTTTAGGCACTCGGGAAGGCTTCTTTCTCAGCCACATTCTCCACCTCACAGTCTGTGTCATGTAAGGGCACTCCTGCTTGCCTACATAGCACATACACTAGGCTAGGAAAGAAAGGAGACTTCTTTATCCTGCCATAGAAATCCTTCCACTGTAATAGGATCTGCTTACCCACTTTTACCGAGATCCTATCTATGATGCATGCTACCACCATTGCCCGGGAATAGGTCACATCGATATATCTATGTACGTAATTTATACTTCAAAATAGAGCAACAAGTTTCCTAAAATTTAAACAAAAAGTATCTAATACAACACTTTATCATATATCCGTGTGCTCAATATAATTGGAAAAAGTTATCGTTCGAGTATCTAAATGAAATTTAATTTAACGGGGACATCAATTTATTAGGTAAATTTTAATGTTCATAAATTCATGTAGTGGTTAAGTTACACTCTTATCCACTTTAAGCATATTCTTAGTTTGGGAAAAAGCAAAACATTAAAATCACCAGACATATAGAAAATCAATCGAGGACAGAAAAAAGATTTTGTTTCCCTTGAAAATGTCTTGGTATTACTGCTCTAACTTATTAAGCTTACCGGTTTTCTTGTTGCGTATGACACTCATACTTTCAAAAGCATGAGGAATTTGTTGACCTCTCTGAAATACTTTATTGGTTATTTCGGAGTTGACCTATCATGTTCGTTGTTCTTGTTTTTTTCCTTTTTGATTATGCCAAAGGGGGAGAGAATCTAGATGCGACATATAGAAAGGGGGAGCACAAGGATGTCGGTCAATCCACGATACATCAAACAGGGGAGTTAAACTCAAACATGTATTAGTTGTAGTTCTTATTAACAAAAAGGAGGAGATTGTTAACTTAGGATATTCTGGTTAATGAAAACGCGCAGAAATTAACAAGGAATAATATGAGTAGCCTGGAAGTCATGGAAACATTACAGAAAACAACACAAGCCGAAACAGAATCCTAGTGTGGATTAATGAAGATAAAACACGGAAAGACAGGAAGCTAAACAAGGGAAATAAATATTTGTAAATCAATCATCCAAGACTAAGGAAAAGAAATATATGTAAATCAATTAGCCAAGATTCAAGAAAAAGAGTAAAGATCAGCCAAAGATTCAAGAAAGATATTGTTGTAAATCAATCAGCCAAGAATCAAGGAAGAGATTGAAGATCAGAAGATTAAAGATAAGCCAAAGATTCTAGAAAAATATTGAAAATCAGCCAAGATTCAAGGAGTTCATCTAACAAAGGAAGGAATTAATTTAATCATATACACATATCTGATATGGACATGATTCGGCAAATCAATTAAAATAAATCAAAAAATCATCTAAGGATTCTTGATTTGCAACCCCCCAGGTTCCCGAAGTAGGGCATCATCTTTCACAACTATTTAAAATTGTCTCAATCTTAGATGTGAAGCACACACTTAACTTGAAATTATATTTTAATCTTCTTTTAACTTTCATAAAACTCTGTACACCTTTGAGTGAATAATTGTAAAGAAAAGAAAAAGAAAGATCTGAGTGTAGGTTAAACAGGTAGAGGTTGTTTCAAAGAAGAATGTTTGATTTTCATATCAGACGGGCTCTTAATCGTAACATTCCGTAACACCCAAGTTATCAACAAGCTCTTAAGGAAACCCTTGTAACCCAAGAGGACTGGACTAGGCACTATATCGGTTATCTGAACCAGTATAAAAACACCCAGTGTTATTCACTTACTACAAGTTATCATTACTGTTTGTCTATTTTACTAACGTGCAGGTGATTCGACTTACTAGAGTAGGAAATCGACTGAATATAATTTTAATTCACCCCCCTTACCTTTAATAGGTTCCTTTTTAACCTGTATAATGGCCTTCTCTTTGTTAGCCCTGTTGTTAACCTGAATGATTTGGAACTCAGTGGCTAGGTTAATCATGTTGGTGAAGGAGAGGTTGCCTTTTTTTAATTGAAAGGGTGGTTGTTTCTTTAGAGACAAACGGCCCAGAAGCATTGAGGGAGGACAAAAACCCAAAGAATGAGGTTGTTGTACTCTTTGGTGTCAATTGAGTTCTAGGTGTTATGTCAATTCTCCAGGAAGAGAATGTTTCTATCAATCTTATGCATCGAGGTATTGCTCACCATGATGATATCCGATCCGATAAGCTTGGTACATATGAAGAAGATCTGGGACTCATGGAGAGATCATGTTAAGAATAATCTCATCATCGGTTATCAAGGTAATTAATTATGGTCTTTGATTAATAATATCAAATCTGTTCATCCTTTCATATGACAATCTTTGCTTATTCTGAAATGGAGGGGAATACTGATTGTATCATGTATTTTAATTATTTCATACATTTTCCATAAAATTAAGTGAAATCAAAAAAATCTATATGAGATATTTGTACCATCAATTTAAAAAACTAATGTGCTACAACAACATTGATTAATTATGTTGATTTTGTCAAAGTCATCTTACTATAATTACTTTAGTTTGAAATATCCTAGAAAGACTCATTAGATCCTATGAATTGGATATATATTTTACTTGTTTGACTTATATCAAACCATGCCAAATATTTGAGGATTTTCACATTGACTATATATATCCTTTGTGTAATTGTTTTTCTATAAAAGAGTATTATGTATTATACAATAAATACTTCAACAAATTCTGTTAAAATGGAAAGAAAATTTACATTACATTTAATTTATGGATGAGTTGGACATTAAGTACAGTGTACTAACCATAATATCCATCAAGTCATTGACTCTATATAAGGAATCAAAATTTTAGTGTTTGACACCACAAACAAAAGACTACTCATAGTTTACCCTGTCTTGATTTTGCCTTTTCAAACCCTTTAGTGAGTGAACCTTTTGGGTTTGGATTTAACTTTTGTTAAATCTAGTTTCTTTCTTGATATAAAGAATCCATGTTTTTTACTCTGATACTACCCCTTTTTTCTAGTTTCGTGATTTTATTTATGGGATGAGTTTATTTTAGTTTCAAAATAAGAGATATGAAACTATTTTTTACTAACTTCCCATTTGAAGACACCTCAGAAAGAGATCCATGGGTGGTCTGATTGGGAAAATGAGAAGGTAATGCAAGCTACCCGGAGGCTTGGCAAGGACCAGATTGAGCTTAAAAGGATTAGGAAAGAAAAAGAAGATGCTGACAATGTTCATCAGGAAAAGCAAATACTGGTGGAAACCACCACGGAGAGGATTATGGAGATGGAGCGAGTGTTGGTAAATACTAGTTCCATGGGTGAGACAATTAATTCTCTTCTTAACACCTTGGTGATGCATAATGTTCGACTAAAGAAGGATTTTGAGGCCGTAATGCTCTCTATCAGCGAGCATGCTTTGAACGTCAATAATGCTTTCGCATAAGAGCAGGATACACTAAAGAAGTGTCAAGAAGCGTACATGGAGAAGCGCTCATTTGAGGAGGATTTATTCTAGTAATTAAGCTTCTTTGGCTAGTTGATCGAGGTAAAATATTTTTTTTAACAAATATAGTTCGTGTTTTATGCATCCCTACCGATAATACATTTGCTATTTGATATTCAATCTATTATGAAAATAAATTTTTATATATTTATGAATTTCAAGTTCTATTGAGACAAGAGAAATCGGTGAAACAAAGGTTTCTACAGCAAGCTGATTCTCTGAAAGGTGAAAAGGATAACTTCATGTTGAGGGAAAAGTGAAGCGGCATAATTTTAGAGAGAAGGTAGATAGAAACAAGTAAAAGTATAAAGAAGAAATCAAAAGTGTGATAGTGAAATCTCTCAGTTGAGATTCCAATTTGAAAGATAAAAAATAGAGGCACTAAAACTACGAATTCCTTAATATACAAAGGGTTTATCAACCTATGCCGAGAGTTCTAACTCTAATATTGTAAAGATGGAGAGGGAGTGTGTTATGTGTATGCATGAACATATATCAGTGGTTTTTCTCCCTTGTGCACATCAAGTCCTTAATGAATATTTCAATGTGCTTCACCAAAAGAAAGGAATGGACGAAGTTCCTTCTTGTAAGACACAAAAATTAAGGAGCTGAGTAGTATCCACTTTCCTGATTCCGAATAGTTAGCAACTTCAGAATAGCAGTAGGAAAAGTTTCTCCTTTTCTTCAGGTGTTTCTTTCCTACCTTAATTGTAATAGTTGATAGGAAAAAATGCAAAAAAGGTATTGATATATGTAGAAAGTACATGTAAAAAGAGTTAGAAAGAGGAAAACGTGCTTAATGGTCGTAGTAAATCCCCACGTTTGATGGTTTAATACATAATGTCATTCTATGTGCTTAAACTTAATCTTCCTCAAACATTTTTTTTATACTTTCTCAAGCTCCCAAAGTATGATTCAAGTGTTGTGCACTTAGACGGACTTACTTTATTGAATTTAACCATTCGCTATTTGAAACATAACATCCTACTAATTTTCTTCACCCAAGGGGTAAATTTTCATTCACACGATTCAGACTCGAGATATCTCATTCCTATTTTCCCTTAAAGCACTTTCCAAATGGAACAAAATTATTAATTTCTTTAACCTTTTCTATTAACTTATACCGGTTTCCTAACCTTGATTTCAATATTAACTCCATATGCTATAGAGTAGTTGGATCTTGATCGTCTACTAGCAAGAAGTGGAACATCTTCTTATGTTAGATATAGAGAAAGTTGAAATGCTATCACTTAGCACCATTTTATTTTTTGTTAATTTGGAAGTAAGTGATTTCGTTACTACATAAGTTAGAATTTTAATTGAAGTTCTTCCTTTGAATTGTTATATCTACTCACTACTATTATTCTGCTGTTCATTGGCTTTGAAATTGCTGCATACATAGTATTGCATTCTGTTGATGTGGTCTGATTATTTCCATTATAACCTTATTTGAATTCAACAATTTTAATTTTGAGTAAATTTTATGATATTTTTTTCCTTTTCCAATCATCTCGAATGATCATATATATGAATATTGTTGAGAACATATACAATTTTACATCAGAATCCAGTGATACGCTCAAACTTACTTCTCAAATAGGAAGCAGTCGTATAAAGTAAAGAACCCAACTAATGAGGATGGGATCTTTCCCACGAGGAAAATAGTTCAGACTAACATTAATATATTATTACTACTATTTAGTCAATTATTTCCTTAGAAAACAAAAGACAATAAAAGGGGGGTTTTATTTCTAAATTAATGAAAATAACTAACTAAATTAAAGTAACAAACTAACAGATTCAAATCTTGGAGTTTAATCAATTAATAAAAGTAACTAGGGTTTAAGTGTTCCCCACAGGTTCCTAACTTGATATTTCTAACTATAACAATTCTTTCTAGTATCTTGCATGCAAAGTGATAAGTTATGTATTTTAAATTCTTGATCCGACATCTAGAAAATTTCACTCTGCACCTTGGTCCGGCTACATGTGTTGCTATACTAACCCTTACCTTTACCTCATATTAAGAATTATATTTGTTATTTGACTAACTTATTACCTCGTACCAATTGACACTAACCTATTAGATAGTATACACTAAATCTATGTTGAGAATTCTTTTCCTATTATCTACCTCCTTGGTCCGACAAGTAGCATTAAAGCGAGTTTTAACGTTGGCCATTCGTTTAAAAGACTTCTAAACAAAAGAATTATCAATACATGCAAGACACTATTCTGGAATTGTTATTTTTTAGTTAGATTTTACCTCATTATTCACCCATGGTTCCCATAACCCTAGGTATGGAGTTTAGTTACGCATAGTAATAATCACAATATCATATATTTAATATAAGAATTCATGTACTTACTTTGATGAGAAAGAATAAAATCCAGAAATTCACTTGATTGATCAAAATAATAACCAACAATCAATTTCAGCGAAGTGTAACACTCAAAAAATCTAATATCCAAAAAATCTAATAACAAAGAGTCTAAAATAAAAGAGTCTAACCACAAAAAAGAGGTTTTTCGAACTATTTATAAAAAATAAAACCTAATAAAAGAAGGACTCTAATTACTGAAAATCTGTCAAAACGCGAGTGGATTAACGGACCTCATGACGGACCGTCGTGGTTATGATGGCCGTCATGGCCTCCGTCGTCCCATACTTCACAAATTCTTCTGCTGCACTCTTCATTACCCTTGATAGAAGGTATGACGGACCGTTCCAAGCACGACAGTCCTTCGAGGTTCTCCGTTCCATAACACTTAACTTCTTGGAATTGGGTACTGGACTACTCTCTGATCATCAAAACGAACCAGAAGGATGGACCATCGTGGCTATGACGGTCCATCGTGGACTTCTGTAATCCAACACTTAGGTCAGACTTCCCCATCTTCGTTCAGCTGCTTCACTACGATGCCACCTACGGACCATCACATGCTCTAAGGACCGTCATAAGCTCCGTAGGTGGTCTCTTCTGCATTTCTCGCTCAAAAAATCCACGTTCGTCTTGGACGGATTTCTTGCAAATAAAGAGAAACTTACATAAAAATCAATACAAAAAAGCTTTTGGACACACAATAAACTTAAGGAAAAAGCATTAAAAATACCGTGAAACCATGGTATATTAACACCCTCAACTTAAATTCGTTGTTTGTCCTCAAGCGACACCACTATGACTCACTACAAAATCTTTGTACAATAGTATCCATATTTTAGCTTTCGCAATCATTTGGCTATCAATACCGATCAATCTCATCACGTTTATGCATGTTATCACTATTTGGCTTGAATTATGTGGAATCAAACCATGACACACACTCACCACGCACTAACACCTCTCTTCTTTAAATTCTCACCGAGGTGCTAATATTTCCGGTATTGCAACTAGTGTCCTCCCCTAAAAAACAACCTCATTTTTCACACAATGATTTCAGTTTGAATATAAGGATTACTTTTCAACACTCACTCTCAGAACAAATTCACAACTCATTCATACGTATTGCCGTAAGCTTGCCCTTATTTTCACTGCTTTAAGTTCGACATACAACTCTTAGGATCACGATAGTACTTTCTTAGCTTGTAACATAGGCTCATGGTCAGGTAGGGTATATTTAGGTATACTTTAGTGACTTGTTGCCCTCCTTGACATATCGGCTAAACATACCTTTTTTATCATTTTATTTCGCCCGATTTCTCATATTCTTTCAGTTTGCTATTTTCCCTTCTTTCTTCATTTGTATAAGTGACTCTTTTGTTTTCTTGCTTGTATTTTGTTTTTTTTTAACTTTTCTTTCAACAGGTTTTTGAGTCACTTTACTTTTGTTATTTCTTTCTCTTTGTTATTTCAACCCCATTTTCTAGAGCATTCCTCATAATAGCCACCCTAAACTCATGGCTTTGCCATGAGTCAAAGTACACAATACCCAAAGTTGGGTCAGGGCCACGAAAAGGTTGTTTACAGCAAAAGCCACCCTCAACTTATGCTTTTGGCATAAGCTGAGGTGCACATGTCCAAGGAGGGAGCAGGGCCAACACATTATTCCCAAAAAATATCAGTTGGGGTGTTAAAGAAAGGTCTATTTTAAGCTCAAATCATTTGGATCAAAAAGGGATTAATTTCATTCGGGGTTTTTTTTAGGCTAAAAATTTGGTATATTGAAAAAGGGACTATGATCCTTTCCTAATTGTCTATTGCAGCATACTTTTAGTAGGACTAACCAGACAAGTTCTAGCTCAGTACAAATAATGGATTATTCAAACTTTTGTCACACTCACTTGACATCTCATTACTCTACCAGATTATCAGACACCTAGTTTGATTTTAGACTTAGGGTCATGTAGTGGTGTATCTCATCAATTAATATACCTAGTCATGCATCATTTTCATTACATTAGGATATCATTTTTGTTTTAGCCATCATGCTTCAGAGTTATACTATGTACACAAGATATAGACATGCCGATTCAACAATAAAAATAATCAATCTATGGGGAAAAATAACACAGGCGAGAAAACCCCAAAAGTGGATCGTAAATTGGCCTCTCAGACTTCACCCTAGCACTCAGTTTCCATTTACCCCACCCTCCAAAAAAAGATATGCAATTTTTCCCCAATGCATAAAAAAAATGAAATACGAGAGTTGTAGGTGAAAGCGCTGGGGATCAACAAGCTGGTGGGTCTGATTCCCCGGAACGCACTAAATATGTAGTATGGAGACCCTCACTAGTGTCCTCATGAGAAACAACACTAGAAGTAGTGCCTCCCGCTGTCTACGCATCTGTAAATCTAGCTACCCCAGCATCTGACTCTACAGCCGTGATACGACGCGCCTCCTCATCAGCAAGCGAGGCTCTCCTCGCACCCTCCATCTCACGACGCTCCTTCTTCCGTGCTTTAGCCTCATCCTCCTCTCGACCCTTGCCCCTCTTAGCATGCTCTCGAGAGGGAGGTGGTGGAATCTAAGAAGTGGCGAATAAAGCAGCCATCACCGTATCCGCATCAGGATCTGCAGAAGGGGCCTCAAAATCAGGCACCCTAGCCTCTAGGATCATATCAATATCCGCTCGCAGACTCTCAACTGCAACCTGAAGGGTCGACACGTCCACCTGAGGTCTGGCCGGGCTAGCACCCGTAACTCAAAAGCATCCAAGCGTTGATGAACCTCAGTGATCTTCCGCTTTGTGTGCTGGACCATGTTACGCTCCAAGCGCTCCTTCTCCTCAGCAATAATCCTCTGCATCAAAGGATGGATGTGAAACAAAAGTGTGGCCATCTGATCTTCTAGTTTCTGGACCCTAGCAAGCGCGACCAGAGCGGGTAACGGGGCTGAGCGAGAGGAGCTAGGGATAGTGATACTACTTGGGATAGACTCACCGGGGTAGTGTCAGTGGTTTCAGAAGCAGCCTGCGTAGCCGTTCGAGCATGTGTTATCGTATCAGCCAGATTTTCACCAAGTGGAGGCAACTCTTGACGGGGACCTCTGCGTGGAGCCAACTCATTGGCCTCATCCCTGATGAGTCCGATATCAACAGTGCCATGCGGATTCATGAGTTGATCAATGTTCCAGATGGGCACACCTGCAGACCTACATAAAGAAAATATCATGCACGGAAAAGGGTAATTATTTGTGAACTGCAAAGCCCTCTCGTGCATTACTGCCTGTAAAAGCCAAGCGAAGTCCACCTCAAAACCGTCTATCATTGCCGCCATCAGAACTACACGATCCCATGTGACTATATTATCAGCAGCCGTGGGGGAAAGGCAGTGGCGGACAATCAACCATAAGAACTTAGCCGTGAAGGTCAAGTTATCCTTCTTGATGGCTCCTTTCGGCCCCGTTACCCAGTCGGCATCCTTTCCATCAACAGACAAAGGCAGGGCCATCCACCTCTTGGTGGTCTCTCTCAGTGATGGCTCACGCAAGAATTGGACATCTTTTACAATTCACCACCGATAGTCGAACTCGGCAGTGAGAGGGGTCCTATTGGCATCAACACCCTCGCTGTACAGATACCGACGGATGGCGGGCAGGGAGATGTCGATCTGTATGCTATGTACTCGTACGTGCTCAAGTGGGTCCTGTTTGGCGGGGGCAGCCCGCATATGGATATATGATTGGAGAGTAGCCACGTAAGAGGCGTAAAACTCTCGGACCAACTCCTCACTATAGCGGCCTAAAGAACGAGCTGTCCACTCTAGCCGGTGTCTGGTGAAGAGATTGTGAATCTCTGGCATGGTGGGGAGACTTCTCGTACGCCCGCCTCTCCAGTATAAGGGTCAGTTTCATGACGCCTTTATCATTTAGAAACTTGGCATCTGAATACACTTGGTATTGCCCGTCAACACACCACCAGTTGGGCTGGTCGGCAATCGTGGTGATAGCACCATTCGGTGAGCCTGGAGTGGAATCAGGACTATCAGCCTCATCAGACGAGGCAGACTGTGCAGCTCTGGCGGGTGCAGGGACTTCGGTGGACGAGGAGGCTTCCTCCCACCACGGAACTCCTATTGAACCAGACGGTCCTTCTTCATGTGTAGCTGACCCAGAAGGTGTGCCGGTCAGTGTGCGCTCCTCATCAGACTGGAGGCAGTAACACGCTGGATGCCACCTTTTTGGGTGTAGCTTTGATTACACGTGCAACTCGTGATGGAGTGGCAATGCCTGGGGCACGTACTCAGGGTCATGCTCATAATTAGAGCCTATAACCAGTCGGGCAGACGGGGCGACAAACTTTGAACGCCCACGTGCATAAACTCAATCTTGTTTTGGTGCCATTAGAGATAGTTCCTGCAAAGAATCATTATTAGTAATAGAAGGAGCACACAAGATAAGAAAAAATGACACAAAACAAATATAAGAGCAAAGCTGTAATGATATCTCTGTAGTACAGTGAAACACGATGGACCAGGTGACGGCTCGTCGTGAGTACGACAGACTGTCATGAGGTCCGTCATGTCTTACTTCAACTATGTTTATGTGGAGACCCCTGAAGGAAAGTCTCTGATAGTTATGGCAGATTAGCAGGACGGACCATCATCTATGTCCATCGTGGGACACTTAGAAAAAGTATGGAGACCCTTAGGAGAAGGGTCTCTAACCGTCATGCCGGTTGTGCAGGACGGACCGTCAAGGTTATGACGCTCCGTCGTAGATGTCCGTCTAAGAACACTTGGAAAAAGAATGGAGACCCTTAGGACAAGGGAATATGTCAACCATGACGGACGTGCAGGACGGACCGTCAAGTGTATGAGGTCCGTCATAGATGTCTGTAAGAGGACACATGGAAAAAAATGGAGACCCTTAGGACAAGGGTCTCTAACAACCATGACGTTTGTGCAGGACGAACAGTCGTGTTAAGACGGTCTGTCTTAGATGTCCGTCAGAGAACACTTAGAAAAAGTTTGAGACCCTTAAAATAGGGTCTCTGACAACCAGAATGGTTGTTCAGAAAGGACCGTCACGAGTATGAGGATACACCGTAGATGTCCGTCATAGGACACTTGGAAAAAAATGGATACCCTTAGGACAAGGGTCTCTGACAACCAGAACAGTTGTGCAGGATGGACCGTCGTGGGAATGATGGTCCGTTGCATGTGTCCGTTGGTGGACACTTAGAGAAAACGCACAGTGGTGTGTTGGAACAGACCCTATGACTGTCTATTATGGGTACGATGGTCCGTCATCGGGGTCTCGTTGTGTCATTCAGTGACAGAACTGAGGATGCCACAATCATCCCCCCTGACTCAAATGTAATACTTAGTGTTAACCTACATTTTTCTAACCCAAATACCTATAAAACTAGCAATGCTAAAGCACATATTTCTCGATTTTTAACAGGCAATTCCAAGATTCTCAATGTAGGTCAGACAAAATTGGATCAAAGAATGAAGACCCACTAGAAATAAATTGCTAATACTAATTAAAAAACAAAAATGCAATGTAAATGGGTAGTGATCAGAGACAGATACCTGAGAAGAAAAGAAAAAGCAAGCAAATGAGGCACTTGGTTATCCAGAGTAAAACCACAACAACAGACTCCGACCAGTAGAAAGGAGATTTTCGAAATTGGGGATATAGTTAAGTGATCAGTTGATAGAGAAGAGAGATAGTAAGTTAGAAGTTTGAATGGGAGGGAAATGGGAGAAAGGGGGAAGGAAATGGGTGAAATGAAGGGGTGGGGGGGTTTTAAATTTTGAGAATTTTTAAAATTTCCCAGTTGGGTCGGGTATGTTGGTTAATAACACAACGAGTCCCCGATGATGGTTCGTTGAAGATGTGACGGTCCGTCATGAGTTCCGTCGCATGTGCCATAGTTTTGAAGATAAATGAAATTCATACCTTGCACGACAGATTCATCCGACGGTCCATCGCATGCTTGACTGTCCGTCGATGTATCCGTCAGTGACTGTTACAAAGTGATTTTCTGTAGAATTTCCTGGTGATGTGCCTGCAAATTTAAAACCCATTAGTAAGAAAGAAAACTATAAGTATTGGGTTGCCTCCCAACCAGCTCCTCATTTAACATCGCGGCACGACTAGCGACACTTGATTACTCAGACTTCATCAAGATGGTATGCCTCGATCACTTCATTCGCCGATTCAACATGCCCAACTTAGATTTTTATTTGTTGCCATTCACCTTAAACTGCACACCGTCCTTGGTTTCCAACTCAACTGCTCCATGAGGGAATAGTTGTGTAACCAAGTAAGCGCCAGTCCATTTGGACTTTAGCTTTCCCAGAAAAAGCGCGACCTAGAATTGTATAAAAGTACCACATCCCCAACCATAAACTCTCGTTTTTCAATTTTTAGGTCATGGTACTTCTTCATCTTTTCTTATAAGATATTGCAGATACCGATTGTAGCTCACCACTCCGCCTCATGGACCTACAAATGTTGAAGGTTGCTTCTTCATTGTTCAACCGAAATTTCATCTGCCCCTTTTCCATATCAACTAAGGATCTACCCATAGCAAGGAATGGTTTACCAAAATAATAGGGGTACTTCAAAATCGACTTCACCATCAAGAATAACAAAATCTTCCAAAAATATAAACGACTCAAATTTTACTAGCACATTGTGGAATATCCCTATAGGTCTTTTTACTTTTCGATCGGCCATCAATAGCCGCATCGCAGTGGACTTTGGATCACCCAACCCAACTTCTTGTAAATCGAGAGGTGCATCAGATTTATGCTTGCTTCCAGATCACATAATGTTTTCGCAAAATGTAATGACCCGACTGTACAAGGAATAGTGAATGCACCCGCTTTTGTACTAGAGATCTTGTAGCAATAGCACTACAATGCTGCATTCTATCATCATCCTCAAAAGTGACGGATATTTTCTTTGTAACCAGATCTTTCATAAACTTGGCATAAACGGGTATTTGTTCTAGAGCTTCTACCAAAGGGACATTGATAGAAAGATGCTTCAACATTGTTATAAAATGCCGATATTTATCATCCTCAGTCTTTTTCACTAATCTTTTAGGAAAGGGGGTGGTGGTATAGGCATGGGAGTTACCTTTTAGGCACTTAAGCATCTTTTCCAGTGTTATCTTCTACTTCATCACTAACCTCTACCAATTGATCATTATCTTTTATCACCTTTTCCTCATCAGACGGCATAGGTGGGTCAATGGTTTGCTTACTACCCACAGTAGTGATTGCCATACAGTGTCTATCATTTTTTAGATTTTGGACAGTGTTGCTAAGAAGAATGCCTTGTCGCCGTGTGTTCACAGTCAATTGGGCCATTTCCAACCCAAGTTGCTTAATCGATATTGCATGTGTATAGACTTTCTTCCCGATACCCGCTAAATCACTCCTTAATTCTTTAATGTTCTCATCACTAGCATCAAACCACCTCATCATTTTTTGCACAATATCCTCAACTCGCGCCATACTATATCAACCATCCCTAGGAGTAACTTCACGATTTTGAGAAGGGACATAAGGGACATTCCTATCGTTTCTCTTACCATATTTACCCTTGTTGAAGTTGTTTTGGCGGTTGTAGTTTCCATCTCAAACATAATGACCCTCGCGGTTATAGTTACCACAGATCCGACCTTGCTTTCCTTGACCTTGGCGCCAATTCTCACGATTTGACACTTGGGCACTCGGTCGGAAACCCTCCATCTGCTCATTTACTACATATGAATTCTCCTCATAATAACATTGATCATTTGGTGGTGGTGTTTTAGACAAGTAGGTAACTCCATTTATCTTTTCTGCACCCCAGTGACATGTTTTAATACAAACCCAAGGTCAGTTCTCATCTGAGCCATTTCTTCACGAATCTCATCTGTGGCTGGGTTGTGAGTGGATTGCACTGCGAAGGTATTTCTTCTAGTATCTGACTTCGTAGTACTCCAAGCTTTATTATTCCGGGATATTTTCTCTAACTTTTCGGCAATCTCGGCACAATGACACACCCTATAAGAACAACCCGCTATGGTATCCAGTATCGCTTTATTATCATCATCCTGTCCCCGATATAAGTATTCGTTCAGTGACTCATCATCTATGCTGTGATTGGGGACACTCCTAAAAATTGAAGTGAATCTATCCCAAGAGCTACTAACTGACTCTCCTAATAGTGCCACAAAGTTGTTCACTCTGTCTTTGTGGTTTAGTTTCTTGGAGACCGGGTAGTAACGTACTAAGAAAATGTCCCTTAGTTGGTTCCAAATAAAATTGAGTTATAAGAGAGCTGAGTGAACCAAATAGTAGCCTCTCCCGTAAGAGAGAGAGGAAGTACTCTTAGCCCTATTACATCCAAATCAAAATCAGGCCTCCCTACACAATTTTACACACTGCCCTTACCTTAGCTATATTGGCATGTGGGTCCTCAGAAGGTAGACGTGAAAACAAACCTCTAGCAATGAGCATTTGCATCAGCGTACTAGTTACCACAAAGGTGTGGCCTTCTGGTAGAGGGAGCAAGACAAGTGGCCCATCAGAGTCTGCAATATTATCATAACCTCTGTAGTATTCTTGAGGGCGTGGGGTAGGATTTTGTCCCCTTTGTCGATTTTCACCCAGATCATCGGGTAATAACTGACCATGAACATCGACAGGAGCTGAGATGTTTTGGTTCGGATCATCATTGTTAATACCAAAGTTTTGATCCATATTGCGTAGTGTACGCTATAATTTGTGATCGTAGGGAAACAAGGCTTCTCTTCCTCTCCGTGTATTTTTCATACAAGTATAATAGTTCTGCATGAATAAAAAACAATAAATTAAGAAAATTAAGAAAATATTGAATACACTTTAGTAATAAGTTTGCATTAATCTAAAAGCTACTTTCCCCGGCAACGGAGCCAAAATTTTATACGCTCAACCTTACTTCTCAAATAAGAAGTAAAGCGGTCGTATCAAGTAAAGAACCCAACTAATGAGGTTGGGATCCTTCCCACGAGGAAAATAGTTCATACTTAACATTAATCTATTGTTACTATTATTAAGTCATTTATTTCCTTAGGAAATAAAATACAATAAAAGGGGTGTTTTATTTTTAGATTAATGAAAATAACTAACTAAATTAAAGTAACCAACTAACAATTCAAATCTTGGAGTTTAATCAATTAATAAAAATTAACTAGGTTTAAGTGTTTCCCACAGGTTCCTAACTTGATAATTCTAACTATAACAATTCTTTCCTAGTATCTTGCATGCAAAGTGATAGTTATGTATTTCTAAATTCTTGATCCAGCATCTAGAAAATTTCACTCCGCACCTTGGTCCGGCTACGTGTGTTGCTATAGTAACCCTTACCTTTACCTCATATTAAGAATTATATTCGATATACAAGAATTAATTATTTTCTATCTACTTATCAGGGTTTATTGAAACCATAACATCTATTGCTCGTGCCTCAGGTAAAAAGCACCTTCCCAAGGTCTTCTTCTTCTGTAGATTTCTCAATTTGAGACATGTTACTCAAGGAAGCTCGAAATATTTTTTCACGTGCCCTATTTTACCACTTTATAGCATCTGAGAGGATTCTTACCGTCATAGTAAGGAGACTCTTTCTTTTCTCCATACAAGTTTGAACCACTCAAGGATCAAGAGTACGTCATATCACTTGATTTTTCTTTGAAGTTTCTCTACTCATCTACAAGAGCATCTCCTTCTCCATCTTTGACAAACACACTAGACAACTGCTTGACTAGTAAATCATGTCACGACAACAAATTTCAATTTCTCCAAAGAACGGTTGTTCAGCCTATCCTTTAATTGACATCACAAATGGAATATATTTAGATTTCAACACGAGTAACTATTCTTCTCATTCGTACTTCAAAAATAACCTCTTCCTAATTCAACGATGATGTCTTGGAAAGTAAGTTCTTAATCTTCATAAAATACTCTGTGATAGAAAGGTTACCTTGAGTGGTGTTAGCCAATCAATTCTCCAAGATTTGTAGCCGAGTTTCATTCTTTTTGTTGAGTAAGTGATCGAGGGTCGTCCGTATTTCATGAGATGATTTGCACCTTATAATATGATCAAATAAACCAGAGGAGATTGTCCTCTTCAGAATGAACTCCGCATTTGCATTAATCTGCTTTCACTTCTTGCATGTATTATTGTTTTACGGTCTGTCAGCAAGAGGACTTATGTAATTCCTATGAACAACATCCCACAAATAATCTCCCACAAGGTATGGTTTCATATATGTCTTCCATACATTGTAATTGGACTGATTCAACTACTCCATCCCAGTCCATTAACACGACAACAAAAATTCATCTACACAAACCAGTTGAATCAATCACCAACTTGATCTTGAAATAACATCAATAAGTCAATCTACGACTATGACTCTGATACAATGTAGAGAATAGTAGAAGAGACACATAATCAGGGAGACCTTCTACTATCCCTAGACCGTTAACTAAGATTAGAAGGTTCAACTAAGGAAGAGTAAGCTAGAAGGGAGAAACAATATTTTGATCAATCAACTTTGTTATAGATAAGGACTATTTGATTTAGGTTGTTCTTGGTTGCTTACAAATGACTATGGCCACCCTATTTATACTAGTGTAGCAATGCTTCTAGAAATTATCCTATATAGATCTACAAGAAAAATCTAGATGGCCCTATCTTCTAAATATCTAACAAGAATCTAGATTATTCTATACTTTACTATAAGTATCAAATTATTTAGAACAACTAGAATTTTATTAAGTATGAATATCAAAGATAATTACTTGAAGCTCCAAAAAATCAACTTTAATATTTCACAGATATTTTGCAATAATTATTACACCATTTTTTAATATAATCATACAACTTAAATTAATCCTTAAAAACAATGGGTGATTGTATTGAATATGATGTCATCATCAATTTTATCACGTGATAATAACCCTTTAACGAATTTCCTCACTATGCGCGCTAAACAATTGTGGAAAATATTTTAGTTAAAAGCACTAGAAGTTGATAAGTTACATTATAGTTAGCTATTTCAATGATATACTACTTAATGCCAATGAGTTGGAGTTTAGGGACATTGGTAGGTCATTCACATAGTTGTTACAAAGATTGAATTTCCTGAAGTACATAGTTTCTGAAATGGCTGCCCGCAATACTCCATTTATAAACAGTGGAGGAGCTATTATAAAGGTTGGTGTTTCAAATGTTTTACATTTAAGGCCTTCATTGCTAAGCATGTATACTACCTTGTTGTGCTCCATGAAGATGTGTGTTGGCATCGCTGCTCCAAGCTTCTCCATCAATTACCTGCATTCAAAGATTAAATTAGTGTAAGAGTGATTATCAGGTTCCAGTAAAATGATCATTTTTGAGGAGTATGTGTTGATAACTAGGGGATGAAGTTTAAATCCCACAAAACCAGAAGAAGTCCTTACCTTAGGGCTCTTAGCTCAGCCAACATAGGACTGACATGTGCTTATTTACTTATGAATCGAATTGCCCAGTCACCTCTGTAGTTTTTGATAACCCCTTCTAAGACTCCTTGTGTAACATCTCGTATTCTAGATAAACTAAGGTTAAGATAAGAAAAATAATAAGTATCAAATTTGGGAATAAGTAAGGAAATCTGGAAAATTTCCAGATTTCATAAGTGAGTTTGGCCATTTTAAAACGACCATAACTTCCAGCTCATGAAGAAATAGGGTGATTTCTTTACATGTATGGAAATATAGTTGAATATATTTCCAACGACGCCAACTTTGTTAATTTCCGAGGTCGTATAAGGGAGATATGACCTTCGGAAGGTGGTCTGCTGAGCAGGAAAAGTTCCAAATCCGGATTTGTTAAGGGTGATTTGGTCTTTTCCTAAAGTCATTAATTAATTTCGTTTTGGGATAATATGTTGCGGTCAAAACTGATCTCATTCAGTTTATGCACTTAGAAAAATAGACTAGAGCTTTGAAAAAAGGAGAAAAGAGGAGAAGGAAGAAGAAAACACAAGAACGCCAAGTTTTAGCTTCGTGGATTTCGTCAAGGTGATCCCTAACAAGGTATGTGAGATCATTCGGTGATGGGTTCTTTCACCCACCCTAAAAATTCATTCATTAAAGCAATTAGAATTAAATTTAAAAGAAATCTTGAAACTATTAATGAAATGTTTGAAATCCTTGTTGATTAAATTGTCGTTGATCGTTGTTAGTTGTAATCCATTTTTTCGGACTCTTTTCTGGTCTAAATCATTGGGTAATATTTTAATTTGGGATACTAAGTGTTTGGGCTGGAATCCATGGGAGTGTGGGAATATTCAGAGATGAAAAACTAATAAGAAAGACTCTGGCGCCTGTAGACAGCCTCTGGCTCTCCGCGCCCCTCAAAGCGCCCGACCTCCTGGAGACCCCGTTCTTTCCCTATCTTTTCGTACTAGTTCTTAAGTGATGTACCCCTCATTATAGTTGTTTTCATACCTCTAATATATATCTAAACATCATGAAATCATCCATAAACATGATATAAATATCCTTGAATCGATGTATCAATTCGAGGAAAGTTAAGATCAAAGTCTAAGAAGTTAAGAGCCAAGTCTAGAAGTTAAGAAGCGAGTCGAAGTAAAGTTATAAGTTCTGTAAATTCTTTCACAAATGTTTTCACTTTGTTTTAAATACTAAAAGTTCAACTTAAGTAAAGATCAAGAGTTGAGTTCATTTCTAAAAAGATACAAGGGAAATAATTATTCCCTAGAGGTTTACATATGTTTCACATTTGATTAATAATGGGAACTAGAAGCTCCAAGAGAGTTGTGAACAAAAAGGGGAATATTTATTCCAAGAGGAGCTTCTTGAAGCTAAAGGGTTCAACAAACATCTTAACCGAAAGAGAAGTAAGTTTTACTAAAAGTGTGAGCTAAGTATGTTTTGGAAGTAGTATTGAGCACCGATGTAGGGATGAAAGTTCATATTAACTCAATACTCCATGTAAACCATGTAGCCACCATGGGAATTGACGGATCATACTTTCTAGATGATCACGTCAGGAGATCTAGTGGATCCATTAAGTTGAGTAAGGTCCTATACCGTTGGCAAAGTGTAGGATGGTCCTCTTACAACGTGAGGTAAGACGTTATAACATCACTTAGGCTAATAGTGATGGTTTTCGGTTAGAGGATCTCTCGCTAATGTTATATTACTTTATATATAACTAAGGCTGTGTTTGTTATTGTATTTCTTTAACGAATTGAGGTGTATAATTGTTTTACAGAGATATATATATATATATATATATGTCTCGCATATGCTTTAAACTACTTTATATGTATATCCTTGAGTTGGGTATATACTCGAGTTGAGCAGAGCCAAGGTAGGTTCATCTAATCCCCTCAAGCTTAAGTCGTTGTTTACCTCTCCAAATCGCATAATCGTATATTCATTGTATTGATGCCAGTTATCCTGAATCATTTCATAATGCAGAGGCATGTACCTAGGATCAGAACAGAACTCTTTGTTGATCTATAATAAGCTTCAAAATTTGTGGTGAGCATCCTTGCATACTGAAGAACATCCTCTTTATTTCTATATTAGCTTACCTTTTACGATATTGTGGGGTCTGTCTCAACATCCCTTTCTAGAAAGTTTAGAGGCTTCGTAGAATATAGTATTTCAGCTTGGAATTGTTTCCAGGTATTAATACTCAAGTGGCAGTTTGGCCAAAGTTATGATTTGAAGTACTTTCCTTTAAATATGTTTTATTCGTGTTTAAGCTAAGTTTTGTCTTCCGTTGATTTAAGTAGCCAGACCAAGGGTTTTCTTGAGGGACAGCAATGGTTTTTGAATGTCAATCCCACATAGGGTGTAGGCTCGGGTCGTGACAAATATTGTATCAGAACATATAGTTTAAGAGTCTTAGGGAGTCTATCAAGTCGTGTTAATAGAGTCTTAGTCATCCGTGTGAATCGCGTCACATCTATGATTATGAGGATACAACATTTAGGAATGTTTCCCTTTTTTTATCTTATTTTGTCCAAAAATTTTATCGCTAAAAGTCTCTCTCTAATTCGTACTTACACGTACATACAGATCATCATGTCTCCAATAAGATCAATTAGAGCTCATCCACGAAGGAATCTTGAAGAACAAGAGGTTCCAAATGCACCAGAGGTACAACATTAAGGAGAGGTTACCAATGCTGACTTCTGGGAAGCCATCCGGATGTTAAGTAAGGTTGTGACTTACCAAGTAGGGAAACAGAGAGGAGCTCGACAAGAAGGGGCTGATACATTAAGAATTCATGAGTTCCTTAGGATGAATCCCCCTAGTTTCACCGGATCAAACACTATTGAAGATCCAGAGAACTTTATAGAGGAGTTAAGGAGGTGTATGAGGTAATGCATATGGTCGATGCTGAGAGGGTTTAATTGGTTGCATACCAACTGAAAGGTGTGGCCAGAAGATGGTTTAATCAATGGAAGGATGGTAGAGATGAGGATGCACCACATCCAAGTTGATCTTGCTTCGAGGAAGTCTCTTGGTGAGGTTCTTTCCTAGTGAACTGAAGGAAGACAAGGTGAGGGAGATCCTTACTCTAAAATAGGACTCCATGAGTGTTCATGAATATGGGTTTAAGTTCACTTAGCTATCTCGCTATGCTCCAAAGATGCTGAAAGAAATAACGAGCAAAATGAGTCTGTTTGTTTGCAGGGTTGGGTCGTGCTTCAAGTAAGAAAGGCAGGTCTGCCATGTTTATAGGTGACATGGATATATCTAGGCTGATGGTATACGTTAAAAAATTTGAAGATGAGAAGGTGAAGGATAAAGAGAAGTACCAAAACAAGAAGGCGAAGACAGGAATGAGTCTGGCCAACAGAAAGGTTGTGCGAGCCGACCACAATTCCTTAAATCAAAGACATGAACCATCATCTGCTAGTGCAACTGCACCTAGAAACCGAAGTCAGTATAGCGGTCACAATTCACAACACTTTAAGTTTGGTCAACCCAATCTCAAGGTAGTGTGACACAAAGAGGTAGTGGGAGTTCTGTGTGTAGTAGATGTGGTAGAATCAACCCTCGCCAAGGTCATAATGGCCAAACAGGTTGTTTCAAGTGTGGTCAAGAGGGTCACTTCATGAGAGAATGTCCTAATAACAAGCAAAGTGGTGAAAATCCGGGCAACAAAGTCGAATCTTCATCAGTTTCTCCACCAAATAGGGTTGCACCCATTGGAGTTACTTCTGGTACAGGTAGGGGGCAAATAGCCTCAATGCAATCACTAGCCGCCAAACATGATAACTCTCCAGATGTTGGCACGTGTATAATCAAAGTCTTTACTTTTGATGTTTATGCTTAATTAGACCCAGGAGCAAGATTATCCTTTGTAACTCCTTATGTTGTAAATCCGTTTGAAATTCTTCCTGAAAAGCTTTGTGAACCTTTCTATGTTTCTATACTTGTTAAAGAATCTATTCTAGCTAAAAGAGTCTATCGTGATTGTACTGTTTCCATCAATCACAAGAGTATCATAGCTGATTTAATAGAGTTAGATATGGTAAATTTTGATGTCGTTCTAGGTATGGCCTGGCTCTATGCTGTTATGCATCAATGGATTGCAGAATTGGAGTTGTGAAGTTCCAGATTCAAATGATCGAGTTAGTCATAGAGTGGGATAGTAGTTTAGCAGTGCTTAAGGGTCGTTTCATTTCGTACCTTCAGGCGAGAAGGTTATTTTCTATGGGATGGATCTATCACTTAGTTAGAGTTAATGATTGAGTTACCTTCCCTTCAGTAAGTTCCTATAGTTAGTGAGTTTCCTGAATTCTATCTTGATGATCTACCGGGAGTCCCTCCTAAAAGAGAGATAGACTTCGGCATAGATTTCATCAAAGTTACTCGTCCTATCTCTATTCCGCCATACAGAATGGCACCAGTAGAATTAAAAGAACTAAAAAACTGAAAGATATATTAGATAAGGGTTTCATCCGACCAAGTGTCTCACCTTGGGGCGCTCTGATCTTGTTTGTTATGAAGAAGGATGGGTCCCTTAGGATGTATATCGTATACCGTCAATTGAATAATATTACCATCAAGAATAAATATCCGCATCCAAGGATAGATATCTTCGATTAACTTCAGGGTGCTTCTTGTTTTTCAAAGATTGACCTCAGATCAGGCTATCACCAGTTAAAGGTTAGGGATGGTAATATTCCCAAGACAACTTTTAGAACAAGGTATGGGCATTATGAATTTATGGTCAGGTCCTTTGGTTTGACTAATGCACCTTCAGAGTTCATGGATCTTATGAATAGAGACTTCTAACCTTATTCGATCTGTTTTTCATTGTCTTCATTTATGACATACTGATTTATTCAAGGAATGAGGAAGATCATGCTATTCATATAAGGTTTATTTTTTAGATATTGAGAGATAATGAGTTGTATGCCAAGTTCTCAAAGTGTGGGTTTGTCTTAAGTCCGTGGCGTTCTTAGGCAATATTGTTTCTTGAGGAGGTAATAAAGTTCACATTCAGAAGATAGAAATAGTTCAGAGTTGGCCTATAACCACATCTCCGACAGATATAAGGAGTTTCTTGGGTTTGGCTGGCTATTATAAGAGATTTGTTGAATGATTCTCATCTATTTGTTCTCCTTTGACAAAGTTAACTCAGAAGACAGTCAAGTTTAAATGGGATGAAGCTTATGAGAAAAGCTTTCAGGAGTTGAAAAAGAGATTGACTACCACTTCTGATTTGACCTTACTAGAGGGTACTCAAGGATTTGTGTGTATCAACCCAAAAATATGAATAGGATAAGTATTTAAGGAGATTTATTTATTATTTAAAATCTGAAATTTTAAGGTCAAATGGTCCTTTCACTAAGCTAATTCAATCAGGTTTTTATTTAAATGAATAAGGAGTCCTAGTTTGACTAATTCCCAAACTAAAACTCCTATTATTTTACTACTCTCTCTCTCACGATCTCTCTCTCACGTTCATCATTCTCTCCCTCACGTTGGTTCTGCCAAAAACAACAAAGAACTGAAGTAATATCAATAGTTCTTCACACTTGAAGATGTCACATAAAAATTTAAGAAACACAAAGAAACCAAAAACTTTAAGGCAAAGAAAAGTTGTTCGTTGAGTGGTGTGGACGTTGAGGTAGCTTGGACTGATTTTGGAGAGGGTTTTGGGCAGAAAATTCATCATTTGAACATCAATTAAGGTATGGGTTTATTTCCTCTTGGTTTTCCCCCCAAGAGACTTCTTAAGATTCAGTTATTCAGTCCAAAAACTAGGATTGTTTTCCCCGTTGCATGTCCCTGTCACTAGCTCCCAATGATTCGTAGATCGGGTTTATTTGCTGGTAGATTTAGGTATGTGTGATGTTCTTGTGTTGAGTGTGAATATGTTTATGTACGTGATATCATGAAAATGACAATCAATTAATGTGCAAGTGTGTGCAAGTTTTTTAATGTTGCAAGGGCCTCGGCTTGATGGTCAAAATTTGATAAGGTTGTAGTTGTTTTTTTGTGTGCATAAATCCATGAAAAATAGTGATGTTCATCTAAGGAAATGTGGCTGATTGAGTGACAATCTTTTAGCGAAATAAACTCATGAAAAATAGGCCTAAAGATGTGTTAAAATTGTATATGAATACACCCTATGAATCGAGTGAAAAAGTTGATAAAAATGATTTGAAAATGACCGAAATTTCTATCAACTATGCAGGTTAAATTAGACTAAAGTTCAATAATTAAAATCTAGAAACTGAATACATTTTAAAGAGGTGAGGCCACCAGGATTTGAACTTGTGACCTCACCTTTTGGGTACTGAAATTCGCAAGAAAAGGAGACGAAACAATGGGGTTGGGGGGAATCGAACTCGGGCCATAGGTTTGGGAAAGGAGTGGAAAATCATTTAATTATATAACTGGGAGGCGTGGGAATCAAACCCACGACCTCCAAGCGGCGAGTCAAATAAGAGAAAAATAAAGAAAAGAAAAAGTGAGGCATGGGAATCAAACCCACGACCTCAAGGTTGGAGAGGAGAATGGCAAAATTAAATAAGAAAATAAAGTGAGGCAGTGGGGGTTCGATCCCACAACATCACTGCCAAGGCACCTAGTCAATAAATCTTCAATTAAAAATAAAGATAGGAGGCTGTGGGAGTACGAAACCACAACCTCACAGCCTAGCGAAATTAAAACTAAAATAAGGAGGTTTTGGGGAGTCAAACCCACAACCTCCCAATGTCCAGCGAAAATAGAGAATAAAATGAAAGGGTCTGTGGGGATTTGATCCCACAACCTCTTGGTTTGGGAGACAAGGGTCCATGTGATGTTAATGAAAAATAAAAAGGGGTGGTGGGGGTTCGAACCCTCTACCCTTCAGCCAATTTAAGTGGAAAACCAAGTAGAGATTTAAAGATATATAATAAATGTTGGGGTTTAATCTAGAGTCCTAATAATATGGAGATTAAAAATAAGATCAATGAAAATATAAAGTTTTATCCAAGAGATTCGAACTTGGGTTCCTGTGCCCAAACTCACGTATTGATACATACGTGACCAAAATATCCAACAATAATGCCATCTACTTAGATCAAATAAAGATCTTGACATATATACAAGATACATAAGTCTTAAACTACATAATCTTAGGAATGTATGAATCACTTAACGAACTATGAATGAATCCTCATTGCCTGTATGCATATACATATAAGTCTAACTTACGTTCCAAAGTAAGTGAAATTAAGATGTATGTAATGAAATGATTAACCCTAGAAGGGTTAGGTCTTAGTGTAAGATTCACTAAATGGCCAAGTGCATTGGCATATGATGAGATGAACAATGAAATGATGAAATAAACAATGAAATAATGAAATTAATAATGAAGAGATAAAATCCTAGAAGGGTTAAGTAAGAGTGTGAAACACACTAATTGGCCAAGTGCATTGACATATGATGAAATGAACATTCATGTATTAAGAGGTGAGTAACTATGTAAAGCAAAGGTTCTAATGATAATAAATGTAGTGAAAACATGATATGTGGCTAAGGTAAATTATCAGATCAATCTCAAATAAGCCTAAGTAAACGTTACAAATACGTACTCACCTATGGGAATGTAAGATAATGGAGAGACCAGTCTCTATGAACACTCTAATGAGACTATTGAGCTTAACACACTCAATACAAATGATGAGATGAGAAATCATATAATGAGCTATGATGTCCTCAAAGTAGAAGCCAACTTTCATGACGTATGAGATCAATGTAATGGAACTTTGTACTGAGCACCGATAGACTAGCTATGTGCGGTGATGCCTTCTTTTGAGAAGGGCGGAGGTTCACGTTACTCTCATGATATAAGACTGTATGGCTTGTCTGGTATGGGTTTGCTTATATCTCCTAGTCTTCGAACCTATAAAGCGAATATAGGGATCTGGCAGGGTTAAATTCCCATGTATGCTAGCATGTTATGGATCACTTTGGCCGGTGATTCCACCTCTTTTTGGAGATGGGGAGAAACTGAATTTCATGATGCTGACATGATCTATGTAGGTTAAATTTAAAGTTCCCAATGAATGAATCAGTCCAGCGTCAAATGATGCACATATGAAATGAATGATAGCGAAGGTGTTAGGATATGATAAACAAAAGGTTAGTTAGATTCAAGTAGTGACATTAGGTCATTCTTGGTCATTGCACAACGAACCTAATGAAAGTGTTAAACTACATCCTAGGTGTAACTTGTGTTTACACTGGCCTATGAATGAAATGAAATTGAATACGTATGAATGAACGAAGGCAACTCTGTGTTTGCTAATAAAGACTCCCTAGTTGAGGTCCCATCTGTTTAGCCCTCATATCTGGGATGTCTTAATGTTAAGTCCGTGATTCAGAGGTCTCATGGCATATGAATGAATGATACTAATGAAGTACTGTGCTACATGAAAAGTGTGTTGTAAGCTATATGATATGTGCTATGTGTAAATGTTATGTGTTGTGTGCAAGTGTGAAAAGTATGATGTATGTTATTCTCATGACATAACATTCCTATTAAAAATATGAAAAGCTCACTGACTTTCCTAATCAAAATTTGGAAAGCTCATTGACTTTCCTAATAAAAACTTTGAAACTTTCCAAATCTCAATTTGGCAAGTCCACTGACTTGACTTGCAAACATCATGTTGTTCGGAAAGATCTATTCTTTCTCATGCATGTCCGTGGTATGTGCTTGCATATACCCACACTTATTAAAAGTGTGTACTAACCTTATACAATCTCTACTATTTTAGGTGCAGGCACAGGTGGATGATAGAGCTACAAGATCGTCCCGGCAGTTATTTAGACGTCCAGCATTCATCCATTTTTGGTAGGTCCTCACGCTTTTGAGGATGCTACTGTTTTATATTCTACCTTAATTTTAGAATTGAGCTAGTGGAGTATGTTCAACTAGAGTTTCTTTCCTATTTTTATTCAGACTATGTATTAGCGCCATTTTGGCAATTATGCACTTAATAAAAATTGAGCTATTTCATTCAGTTGCTTATCTCATAATGTTAGATGGTTGATGGTAACCAATTACGTATAAATGAGAATGTTTTTTTAAGTATGTTAAGAAATAAAAAGTTTCAAATTTTCTGCTAAAATTAACCTATGAAGAGTAAGAATGACGTAAGTAGGCTTGTCTACGACCTCTGAGAGGTCAACGATGCCGGTCTCGTCTGCGGTCTAAATTCGGATGGTGAAAAAGTTTTTATTAAGCACTAGGTTATACTTCGAGAATAATAAGTTTACATAAACCACATGGAGTAGTTTCTAAGTCATGGTAGTGAAGTGCACCTTTATCCTGGATTACAGACTGCATGATGCATAGGAAAAAATTCTCTTCTTCTGATCTTGTCGTGCTTTTCCTAATGTCTGAGTTGTTGGTTTTATGAGCATTTCTAAAATCAATCCTTGTTGTTTTTCAGAGAATGAACACTTGGAGATCTAAGGGTCAAAGAAGGAGAGGAACAACTGTTAGTGGTAATCAGAATCAACCTCAGGCTCCAGCTGAAGGAGTGTCCATTCTAGTTAACCCAGTTGGGTTGATTGATGCTGAGGTGAGGGAATTTCTGGCTTAGATGATACAATCCATTACGATGCAGGATCAAGCTATGACTGCCCAAGTCAATCGGCAGGATGTTTAGAGAAAGAACCCACCAGTTCGCAGCATGGCTGATAGGCTGCGAGACTTTACGAGGATGAACCCTTCTATTTTCACAGGGTCTAAGACATCGGAGGATACTCAAGAGTTTGTGGATGAAGTACATAATATTCTGGTGGCTATGGGGGCCTCAAATACTAAGAAGCCTGAGCTGGCTTCCTATCAGCTCAAGGATGTTGCACAGACTTGGTGGAAGATGTAGAAAGATAGTCGTGTTTTAGGTGGAGTGACAATCACTTGGGAGATGTTCAAAACAAAATTTCTGGACAGGTTCTTCCCCAGAGTTATGAGAGAAGCCAAGGTTGATGAGTTCATCAACCTTAAACAAGGCTCTATGACGGTCAGGGAGTATTTTCTGAAGTTTGTTAAGCTATCAAGGTATCTTATTTTCCTTAGTATTTAATAGCAAGAGTGAGGAGAGTATTGAGCCTTGTTAAAATTATCCATGTATAATACTACCCTGGTTTCGAACAACAGGGATGAGATGAGCAGGTTCCTCACAGGAATCAATGGAGACCTGGAGGAGGAGTATTGGTCTGCGATGCTCCATGATAATATGTACCTTTCCAGGTTGATTGTGCATGTCCAGCAGGTAGAGGACAACCACAAGAAAAGAGGTGTTTGTGATGTTAGGAGACCTAGGCCTCAAGATCAGGCAGGTCCCAGCCATGGAGGACACAAAAACAATTTTGGCGGCCGTGAGCAGCCCAGATTCAAGAAGGGGCAACAGAGTTAAGAAAATTCTAACACTCAAAAGAGTACAACACCTACAGAAGGCAGACTTGAACCTAAAAGGGGCAATGGCGGTGAGATGCATCGTCCTAAGAAGAACTGTGCTAAGTGTGTCCGAGCTCATAGTGGATAGTGCAGGCAGGTTAGCAATGCCTGCTTCGATTATGGTAAGAATGGACACATGTTCAGAGACTGTCCACAAAACAGAGGTTAGGCTGGAGGTAACGCTAAGCCTAGGCCTAAACCACAAAGTGAAGTAGTAGTCGAGCCTCCCAAGAGGAGCATATTCTATGCCTTGAAGGGCAGGGAGGAGTAGAAGAAGTCCGCTGATGTGGTCACATATATGATGCAAGTATTCTCAACTTCTGTTTATGATCTACTTGATCCAGTGGTCTACGCTTTCCTTTGTGACTCCTCTGCTTTCTCTTACTTTTGAAATACTACCTGAAGTTTTTCATGATCATATAGTATTTAGTACGCCTTTAAAAGAAAGTGTAAGAACTGATAGAGTATACAAGGATTTTCCAATAGTTGTATGTTGTAGGACTATGTCTCCGAACTTGATTGAACTACCCATGCATGATTTTGATGTTATTCTTGGCATGGACTGGCTTCACAGTTGTTATGATTTCTTAGAGTGTCGTAGTAGAGTGGTGAGATTTCGCTTCCCTACTGAAGAAGAGTTATTCAAGGAAGGGTAAAACTCGAGTCGTCCTAATCCCTTGATTACAAATCTTAAGGACAATAAAATGATGTCCAAGGGGTTACTATGTCATCTTGTGAGTGTTAATGATTTAGATCATGAAATTCCTTCCATAGACTCAGTGCCTGTAGTGAATGAGTTCCTAGATGTGTTTCCTGAAGATTTACTTGGAGTCCCTCCCCTTCTAGAGATTGACTTTGGTATCGACTTAGAACCCGATACTAATCCAATCTCAATACCTCCTTATAGAATAGCTCTAGCAGAACTCAAAGAGTTGAAGCTGTAGTTAAAAGATCTCATATAGGGTTTCATTCAGCCGAGCATATCCTCTTGGGGCGCTCCAGTGTTGTTTGTAAAGAAGAAAGATGGGACCCTTAGAAGTGTATTGATTATCGATTGCTCAACAAATTCATTATAAAGAATAAGTATCCACTTCCCATAATAGAAGATTTGTTCGATCAGCTCCTAAGTTCTAGTTTCTTCTCTACAATAGATCTTCGTTCAGGGTATCATCATCTTAGGGTTAGGGATGTAGATGTCCCAAAGACAGTCTTTCGTACCTGTTATGGTCATTATGAGTTCTTGGTTATGTGATTTGGTCTCACGAATGAACCTACTGCATTTATGGATCTCATGAACAAAGTCTTTCGTGAATACCTGGACTCTTTCGTCATAGTATTCATTGATGACATTCTCATTACTGTAAGACCAAGGAAGAGTATGAACAACATTTGAGACTAGCCTTGCAGGTACTTAGACAACATCAATTGTATGCCAAATTCAGTAAGTGTGAATTCTTGCTGAGATCAGTTACCTTCCTAGGTCATGTTGTGTCCGATAAAGGTGTATAGGTGGACCCAGGAAGACTGAAGTTGTTAGGAACTGGCCAAAGCCCCTTACTCCCACTGACATCCGTAGCTTTCTAGGATTGGCTGGTTACTACTGCAGGTTTGTGGCGGGTTTTTCTTCCATTGCTGCCCCACTGACAGCTTTGACGAAGAAGAAAGCCAAGTTTGAATGGACGGAGACTTGTGAGAAGAATTTCCAGGAGTTCAAGGACAAACTCACTTCAGCCCCGGTGCTTACTCTGCCTAAGTGTGGTGAGAATTACAATGTCTATTTTGATGCATCTAGGTTTGGTTAGGGTTGTGTTCTTATGAAGTTTTGTTAGGTAATATTGTCTATGCTTCCAGACAGCTCAAGGTGAATGAGAAAATTATCCCACTCATGACCTGGAGTTGGCAGCTCTTGTATTTGCACTAAAGTTGTGGAGGCATTATCTGTATGGATTTCATGTTGATGTGTTCACAGATCACAAGAGTTTCTAGTATGTATTCACACAGAGGGAGTTGAATCTACGTCATCGGAGATGGTTGGAGCTGTTGAAGGATTATGATATGAATGTACACTACCATCTAGGTAAGGCTAATGTTGTGGCTGATGCTTTGAGCAGGATGAGCATGGGGAGTACAACCCACATTGAGGACGAGAAGAAGAAGTTGGCAAAAAAGGTACACAGACTGGCAAGACTAGGTGTGCGATTGGTTGACTCTACTAGTGAGGGTGTTTCAGTTAATCCTAGTTCTTAACCATCCTTGTTAGTTGAAGTCAGGAAGGGTCAACATCTTGATCATGTGTTGATGGAGCTGAAGGACTTAGTGTTGTTAAAAATGAATGAGTCTTTTTCTTTGGGAGGTGATGGCATACTTAGATACTTGGAAAGGCTGTGTGTACCAGATGTGGATTATTTACGGACCATTATTGTGGCAGAGTCCCATGGTTCCAGATATTCCATACATCCAAGTTCTACCAAAATGTATCATGATCTTAAGTAGATATATTGGTGGGATGGCATGAAGAATAACATTGCAGAATATGTGGCTATGTGTCCTAATTTTAAGCAGGGTAAGGCAGAGCATCTTAAGCCTGGTGGTCTGACTCAGATTATTGAGGTTTCGACTTGGAAGTGGGAGGCCATTAATATGGACTTCTGGGTTGGTCTTCCGAGGACTAGAAGGTAGTATGACTCCGTATGGGTTATTTTGGACAGATTGACTAAGTCTGCTCACATTATCCCAATGAAGTCTACCTACAAAGCTGAGGATTATGCGAGACTTTATATTGATGAGATTTTGACGTGGCATGGGATTTCTTTTTCTATCATTTAAGATAGAGGATCTCTATTTACTTCACATTTCAGGAGATATTTCCAGAAAAGTTTGGGCACGCAAGTGAAGCTTAGTGTTGCCTTTCATCCTCAGACTGATGGGCAGGCAGAGCGCACCATTTAGACATTGGAGGACATGTTGAGAGTGTGTGTGATTGACTTCAGAGGTAGCTGGGATGACCATTTGCCTTTGATAGAGTTCTCATATAGTAATAGCTGTCACTCCAGCATCTGGATGACACCATTTGAGGCACTGTATGGTAGGAGGTATAGATCTCCACTTGGGTGGTTCAAGGTTGAAGAGTAATCCATTTTGGGTCAAGAGATCATTCATGAGGCCTTAGAGAAGGTTAGAGTGATTAGAGACAGGTTGGCTACTGCTTACAACCGACAGAAGTCATATGCAGATAATATGAAGCGGCCCTTAGAATTTGAGGTTGGTTACAAGGTTTACATGAAGATATCACCTATGAAAGGAGTGATTAGATTTAGTAGTAAAGGGAAGCTGAGTCTGAGGTATGTTGGGCCATATGAGATCCTACAACGTGTGGGTGAGATGTCCTATGAGTTAGCATTGCTTGCGGAGCTAGCTTCTGTCCGTCCAGTCTTTCATGTCTCGATGTTGAAAAGTGACTAGGTGATTCAACATCGATTCTACCTGTGGAAGGTTTAGAGGTTGATGAAGACTTGTCTTATGAGAAGGTACGTGTTGAGATCTTAAACAGATAGGTCAAGCGGCTGAAGAAGAAGGAGATTGCCACAGTGAAGGTATTGTGGAGAAATCATCTTGTTGAGAGTGCTACGTGGGAGGCTGAGGCCGACATGAGATACCGCTACCCTCATCTTTTCAGCTGTGGAGGTTAGATTTCCTACTCTTAAGTCTATGTTTCCTTATCTCTACGTATTCTGTTGCAATTGTTGGACTGTGCATAGTGATTATGTTATGATCTGATTGGCATTACGATCTATAGTGGTAGTGTCATTCAGGTATGAATGTTCCTAAGAGAGATAATGTAACAATCCAAAAAAATGAATAGGATAATTACTTAGGGTGATTTATTTATTATTTAAAATCTGAAATTTTAAAGGCAGAATGGTTCTTTCATTAAGATAATTAAATCAGGTTTTTATTTAAATTAATAAGGAGTCTTAGTTTGACTAATTCCCAGAATAAAACACCTATTATTTTACTACTCTCTCTCTCTCTCACAATCTGTCTCTCACGTTCACCATTCTCTCTCCCACGCTGGTAAGAAGTAATATCAATAGTTCTTCACACTTGAAGAACTCACATGATATTTTAAGAAAAATAAAGCAACCCAAAACGTTAAGGCAAAGAAAAGTTGTTCGTTGAGTGGTGTGGACGTTGAGGTAGCTTGGACTGATTTTGGAGAGGTTTTTGGGCAGAAAATTCATCGTTTGAACATCATTTAAGGTATGGGTTTATTTCCTCTTGGTTCCTTTCCCAAGAGACCTCTTAAGATTAAGTTATTTTATCCAAAAACTAGGATTGTTTTCCCCCTTGCATGTCCGTGTCACTAGCTCCCAATGATTCGTAGGTTGGGTATGTTTGCTGGTAGATTTAGGTATGTGTGATGCTCTTATGTTGAGTGCAAATATGTTTATGTACGTGTAATCGCTAAAATGACAATCAATGTGTGTTTAATGTTATGTGCAAGTGTGTGCAAGTTTCTGAATGTGGCAAGGGCCTCAACTTCATGCTCAAAATTTGATAAGGTTGAAGTTGTTGTTTTGTGTGCATACATCCATGAATAATTCTGATGTTCATTTAAGGAAATGTGGATGATTTAGTGACAATCTTTTATCCAAATAAACTCATGAAAAATACGCCTAAATATGTGTTAAAATGGTATATGAATACACCCTATGAATAAAGTGAAACGTTGATAAAAATTAATTTAAAATGACAAAATTTCCAGCCACCATGCAAGGTTAAGTTAGACTAAAGTTTAATAATGAAAACCTGGAAATTTAATACAATTAAAGAGGGGAGACCACCAGGATTCGAACTTGTGACCTCACCTTTTGGCTACTGAAATTCGCATGAAAAGGAGCCGAAAATGCGGCTAGGGGAATTTGAACTCAAGCCACTGGTTTGGGAAAGGAGAGTAAAGTGATTTAATTAAAAAATGAAAGGCGTGGAATCAAACCCACGACTTCCAGGCGGCGAGTAAAAGAAAACAAAATTAATTAAAAGAAAATGTGAGGCGTGGGAATCGAACCCACGACCTTAAAGTTGGAGAGGAGAATGGAAAAATTAAAAAAGAAAATAAAGTGGGGCTTTGGGGGCTCGATCCCACAACCTCACTGCCAAGGCTCCTAGTTAAGAAAAATTTAACTAAAAATAAAAATAGAAGGTTGTGGGGGTTCGAACCCATTTGGGAGTCATACTTATGGACTCAACACAAAAAGGTATAGTTGTAATCAATGGGGCTGAATCATACTTGGTGTCAGAAGTGAAAGTGAAGCAAGACCAAGATACTATTCTACTTAATTTGAAGGCAAGTTTCCATAGCCAAAGGGTATTCGCTTTCAAACAAGGGGGAGAATGTGTGCTGAAATACTAAGGAAGATTATGTGTACCTAATGTGGATGGATTTCAAGAAAGGATCTTGTAGGAGGATCATAGCTCCAGATATTTCATTCATACGAGTTCCACCAAAATGTACCATGATTTTCGAGAGATATATTGGTGGGAAGGCATGAAGAGAGACATTTATTAGTTTGTTGCCAAGTGTTCAAAATGTCAGCAAGTGAAAGTAGAACACCGAAGACCTAGAGGTTCAGCTCAAAATATAGAGATTCCGGAATGGAAGTGGTACATGATTAATATGGACTTCATCATAGGCTTGCCAAGATCGCGAAGACAACATGATTCTATTTCGGTGATTGTCGATAAAATATCAAAGTCAGCCCATTTCTCGCTAGAAAAGACTACTTATTCAGCTAAAGATTATGGAAAGTTGTACCGCCAAGAATTGGCAAGAGTTCATGGAGTTCCAATCTCCATTATTTCAGATAGAGGTGCACAATTTACCGCACAATTCTTGAAATCAATCTAGAAAGGTTTGGGTTCCAGGGTGAGTTTGAGTACTACTTTTCATCCTCAGACAGATGGAGAAGCCAGAGCGTACAATCTAGACCTTGGAAGATATGATGAGATATTGTGTGATCAACTTCAAAGGATATTTGTATGATCACCTACCTCTAATTGAGTTTTCTTACAACAACACTTATCATTCGAGCATCCAAATTGATCCATATGAAGCTTTCTATGAAAGAAGGTGCAGATCTCCTACTGGATGGTTCAAAGTTGGCGAAGCAGGGTTGGTAGGAGTATATTTAGTTCACTAAGATATGGAGAAGGTAAAATTTGATGAATAGGTGTACCTAAATGAGTTATGAAGTTTTGTAGGAAGGGGAAACTTAGTCCCCATATAATCTCCAAAAGAGTGGGCAATGTGGATGATGTGTTGGAGCTACCCCAAGAGTTAAAAGAGTTCATCCGGTATTCCATATTAAAATTTTGAATAAGTGCTTAGGTGATCCTTCATTAATAGTACCAATAGAGAATGTCGGGATTAAGGATAACTTGTTTTATGAAGAAGTTTCGGTTCAGATTTTGGATTGTCAGGTTCGCAAGTTGAGGACAAAGGAAGTTGCTTCAGGCAAAGTCCTTTGGAGGAACCAATTCGTGGAAGAAGCAACTTGGGAAGCTTAGTAGGATATGAGAAAGAGATATCCACATCTCTTTGAATCCGGAGGGAATGAAAACAATGTACTAAATTCTCTTCTTAGCACATTATAAGATCATTTATAAGCATGTTATTACTTGCTTTTGTTGTTGAGTGCTGACGTGATATTATTTTCCTTACCTTAGAGAAAGAATTCTCATTTGAGAACAAATAAACCCAAGGGGAAGATATTATAACATCTCATATTGTACATAAACTAAGGTTAAGCGAAGAAAAACAAGAAGAATCAAATTTTGTAATAAGTCAAGAAATCTGGAAAATTTCCAGATTTCAAAAATGAGTTTTGGCCATTTACAAATAACCATAACTTCCAGCTCGGGAAGATTTTAGGTCATTCCCCTATATGGATGGAAATATCATTGTAAGATCTTGTCAATGACACTAAGTTTGCAAATTTTTGAAGTCGTATGAGGGAGCTATGACCTTCGGAAGACGGACTGTTGAGCAGGGAAAGTTTCAAATCTGGATTTGTTACGGGTGATTTGGTCTTTTCCTAAAGTCATTATTTTAATTTAGTTTTGGTCTAATGTGTTGGGTTCAAAACTGATCTCATTCAGTTTATCCATTAAGAAGAATAAAATAGGGCTTTGAAAGAAAGGATAAAAGAGGAGAAGGAAGAAGAAGACGCAAGAACGCCATGTTTTAGCTTCGTGGATGATCCCTAAAAAGGTATGTGAGATCATTTGGTGATGGTTTCTTTCATCCACCCTCCAACTTGATTCATAACAACAATTAGAGTTAAATTGAAAATAAATATTGAAACTTTTAATGAAACATTTGAAGTCCTTGCTGATTGAATTATTGTTGATCGTTGTTAGTTGTAATCCATGTTTTCAGACTGTTTTGGGGTCTAAAATGTTGGGTAATAAGTTAATTAGGTATCCTAAGTGTTTGGTGTGGAATCCATGGGAGTTTGTGGAGGTTTAGAGATGAAAAACGAAGAAGCAAGTCGGAAAACCTGTTGCAAAAATATTGGGGTGTCACGCCTCCAAAGAGCCTCAGTAAAGAGTCTGTCCGTCCAGGATCTGGCGCGCTGCACCTGAGGACAGCCTCTGTCCATCCAGCTCTGGTGCTCCGCCCCTCTCAGAGTTCCTCGACCCCCTAGAGACCCCGTTCTTTCCCTATCTTTTCATACTAGTTCTTAAGTGATGTACCCCTCATTCCTAGTTGTTTCCAACCCTCTAAGGTACATTTAAACATCATGAAATCATCCATAACATGAGATCATGATCCTTAAATCCATCTTTAATTCAAGGAAAGTTAAGATCAAATTCAAAGAAGTTAAGGGCCAAGTCTAGAAGTGAAGAAGTGAGTCGAAGTAAAGTTATAAGTTCTCTAAAGTCTTTCACAAATGTTTTCACTTTGTTTTAAGGACTTCAAGTTCAAGTCAAGTAAAGAGCAATAATTGACTTAATTTCTATAAAAAATATAACTAAGTATTCCCTAGAGGTTTACAAATGTTTCCCATTTGAGTGAAAATGGGAACTAGAAGTTCGAAGAGAGTTTTGAATAAAAACTGGAATATTGATTCAAAGAGGATATTCTTAAAGCTAAAGGGTTCAAAAAATTATCTCAACCCAAAGAGAAGTAAGTTTTACTAAAAGTATGAGCAAAGTATGTTTTGCGAGTAGTATTGAGCACCGATGTGGAGATGAGAGTTCTGATTAACTTAAGTCTCCATGTAAACTATGTAGCCACCATGGGAATTGATGGATCATAGTTTTTAGATGATCACATAAAGATATCTGGAGGATCAACTAATTGAGCAAGGTCCTACACCGATGGAAAGGTGAAGGATGGTCCTCTGCAACGTGAGGTAAGACGTTATATCATCACTTAGACGCATAGTGATGGTTGTCATTTAGAGAATCTCCCACTAAAGTTATAGTACTTGGATATATAAGTAGGGTGTGTTTGGGATGGCAGGGCGTTAACGAACGGAGTGGCATCACGTTTACAAGCTTTAGAGACATATATACATAAATAGATAGACATATATATAGATATAGAGATTAGTATAGATAGTATGAGAGAAGATAGACAGAGAACAGAGAGGAGAGATAGATATATAGAGATAGAGATAGGATATAGAGAGAGATAGGGACATACATAATAGGAGCTAGTATACATATATAGATATATAGAGATAGATATATATATGATGTAGAATAGAGAGGATATATATATTATATAGATATGTATATATATAGATAGAGTATGTATATATATATAGATATATTATATATAATAGAGTATATATATAGATAGATGTATGTATATATATATAGAGAGTATATATCTATACATATATGGTAGATAGATATATATGTGATATATATATCTATATATAGATCGCATATGATTTAAACAACACGATTTTACAAGCTTTATATACATATATACATATAGATATATATAGACACGGATAGATATATATATAGATACAGAGTAGATATAGATATGATATAACACAGACATATATATATATATGATATAGAACATATATATATATATACATATATATTATATATATATAATTATAATATATATATATATATATATATATATATATATATATGTATATCGCATGTGATTTAAACAACTTTACTGCATATCCTATGAGTTGAGTATATACTTGAGTTGAGAAGAGTCAATGTAAGTTCATCTAATCCCCTCAATCTTAAGTGGTTGTTTAGCTCTCCAACTCGCATACTTGTACATTCAATGTGGTGATACCATTTGGCTTAAATCATTCATGATGCAGATGCAGGTACCAAATATAAGCATGCATCACTTCATTGATCCAGATTGAGCTTCAAAGTTTTTGGTAAGCCTCCCTTCATTCTGGAAGACATCCTTTTTATTTCAATATTAGATTAGCTTTTAAGATGTTGTGGGGTCTGTCCCAACATCCATCTCTAGAAAGTTTAGAGGCTTCGTCGAATATAATATTTTAGTTTGGAACTGTTTCCAGTTATTAAGACTCACGTGCCATTTTGGCCAAATTTATGATTTGAAGTACTTTCCTTGAAGTATGTTTTATTCGTGATAAAGTTATATTTTTTTCTTATGCTGATATAACTAGTCAGGCCAAGGATTTTCTTGAAGACCAGCAATGGTCATTAAGTGCTGGTCCCGCCCAGGGTGTAGGCTCGGGGCGTGACACATTGTTGAAGTTAAGTTTTCACAACTCTATAAGTGTTGAGTTTGAACTTTTAATCTACATCTTAAAGGAGGTTCCTGTTCAAGTTAAATACTGCACTTCTCTTTATTAGTCTTTGGTTAACCTTAATGATTTGGAACTCAATGGGTAGGTTGATCATGTTGGTCGCCGCGCATAATTGACAACCAGGTTTGATATCCAAGCCAATTTTGTTAAGATATTGGGAGCAACGGATTTTTTTTATACGTAAGCCAGATGAAGGTTTTAATTTTGTTGGGACACGTCATGTTCCAAATCCAGTCAATCTTCTAATTTCCTAGATTTGGCATGGAGTGAGTTGTTTTTGAGTGGATAAGCTTATAGGCAGTGTTGGTGGTAAACTTACCATACTATTGAGGATATAGAGTTTTGTCAAGATCTAAATTGACAATTTCTTTTCAACTTTTGTCTAGGGCATGTGGGGTTTGCGTTCAAGGTAATCTAAAACGAAAAATCATGTCTAGTGTTGAGGATGATGTCATGATTGTATCCCGAGGTAACGACAAACATTTATATATAAACACTAACTCTCTTCGGTTGCTTTTTGTAACACCCCGAATCTAAAATAGAGCAGAAATTAGGTTTTCAGAAATCTGCAGGTGTAATCGACGGTTACCATCGACAGACCGTAATCTGATAAACGGCCCGTATTCTGCATCCCTCGTTTGAGTTTGAAGCCCTCAAAAACATAGTTAAGAAAATTAGACTAACTGTCAAACGACGGACGAACCTACGGTCCATAAGTCAGACTAAGGTCCGTAGTCTTTGTCCGTCGATCATGAGTTTATTTACCAACTCTCTGACAATAACCACGATTGACCAGTACAATCCGTATATGGACCTATAGATCGTAGGTATGACAGTATGTTAATATTAGCAGATAGTTAGGGGGAAACTTCAGTTGGGTTAACCTCAATTGATTATAACTCTTAGATCAAAATGAATTAGGTTTCCCATGACCTATAAATTTATAGATAATTGAATTAGCTTTCAATAGCCACCGAGTTTACAAATCAGACATTCGAGGAATAAATGCCTGTTTTAGTAAAAGCCTGTCGAACTAACCAAAACGACAACCTGTCAGTCTAGGTCGTCGATTAGTCCGACAACAATTAACTCAGGGCTCTTTTGGTCTATTTTCACTTTATTTAAACCCTAAGATACATCATTTTGACCCTAAACCAACAGATTTGAGTCAATTTAAGCGTAGAAGCATAACTAAAACTTACCTAAGTCAAATCATTAAATCAAAACATAGAAAATTAGAAGCAAGAAAGGAGAAAAAGGTCAAGAACCTTAGTTCAAGAACGCAACAAGGTTCCCTCAGTTCCATCACCGAAATCTATATTTTTTTATGGATTTCATCACAAGGTATGTGGGATTTCGCTAGTGGGTTACGTTCAACCATTAGATCCCTAGTTTTCAGTTGGATTAGTCATTCTCATAACATGATTAGACCTAGGATATCTAAAACTTCATGAAATAATTAGTTATATGTTCCAAATCAGATTTACTCAAATTATTCCATGAATTTTACAACCCTAGCTATGTATTACTTTAGTTCTTGAATTACACATGATAGGTCAGATATTTTAGGTACTCCAGGTATACATGCCTCTGTTATAAATTCATAATTATCAAATTAGTTGTTGCATTCTCAATATGCATATTTAGTTGAGTTATCCATTATTTACAGAAAATCGGTCATAATAATTTAATTACATAATTAATTACATAACTTATTAGGAGTAGCATAATACCAAGTTGGACTAGGGTTCAGCATACCGAATTAGCCTCAGAACTACTACAAAAGTAGGTTGTGAGTCCCCTCTGTGGGCATCAGTTTAGTGATCATGCCAACATGCCTTTATACCTCTCGCAGGGTATATTGGGTCCTCTCGATGGGGCGTATACATCGGACTCTACATTTATCTCATGTAGTTTTATTATCAGCTATTAGTAGCTCCGACAGTTCAGTCAGACTCTATTGCATTTGCCATTTATCAGTATATTCAGTATTCAGTTTCAGCATGTTATAAATATTTTTATTGCATCTAGTTAGTTCAGAATTCAGTATATCATGTTAAGATTATTATACTTGCTTTTGTGCTTATTAAGTTATGTTTTATTTGAGTTTTTTTCTATCCTATATGCTCAGTACATTCCAAGTACTGACGCATACATGCGCTACATATTCTTGTGCTGTAGGTTCTGGTTCTCAACATATATACCGCGCTTAGATAGATTTTTTATTTCCACTTCTTCATATTCAATGGTGAGTCCTCATTCTCCAAGGACAATAGTCATGGGTAATTTCTGTATTTAGTCCTTTAGTTTCAGTTTTTGCTAGACTTAGTTGGGCCTGTCCCAGCATTTCTAGTCAGTTTAGAGATTATATTCAGCCATAGTTAGTTTTAGCTTAGTATTGACTTAAAAATTTCTTTGTATTAAACTCATCAATATTTAATTTATATCAGTTAAAGAATATGGGTATTCCCCATCTTTAAGTTTAAATTGTGATTTAGCTTCCGCATACCATTTATTATCTTTAGTATGCTAATGATCATGCCAGCAAGATTAGCTTGGGATTACTTGTTGTCCTAGGTTCCGTGTCCGCGTCTCAGTGGTAGCTCGGGCTGTGACAAACTTTGTATCAGATCACTATTTTTATGAGTCCTAGGGTGTCTGAAAAGCCGCACTAAATAGATTCCTTTTCATCATGTGAAGTGCACCACATCTAATTAGAGAGAGGGTATGAAATGTTCTAGTAAAAAACTTCACTTTCTTGTACCTCTTATCGTGCGTAAGGTATGATAGTATTACGCTATAACTTGATGTTCTACATTTCAGATCATGCCTCCTCGTAGAGCAAACACTAAGAATTCGAATGCAAGGAATGCAAACGCAGCTCCTCTACTCCTAGATCTGGAAGTCTCCAATGCTAAATTTAGGAATGCCATTAAGATGTTGTAGAGTTAGAAATGGTAGACTTCGATGTAATTCTAGGCATGGATTGGTTACATTCCTGTTATGCCTCAGTCGATTGTAGACCTAGGATTGTTTGTTTTCAGTTTCAAGACGAACAAATCTTAGAATGGAAGGGTAGTATCTTAGCGCCTATGGGTCGATTCATTTCTTACCTTAAGGGCAGAAAGATGTTCTCTAAGGATTATCTCTATCATCTAGTTTGGGTTAAGGATTCTACCTTTGAAACCCCAACCCTTGAGTCAGTTCTAGTAGTTCGTGAGTTTCTAGAAGTGTTTCCAGAAGATCTTCCCGAAGTTTCTCCCAAAAGGAAAATTGACTTTGGAATTGATCTCTTCAAGATACCCAACCTATTTCTGTTTCTCCTTACAGAATGGCTCCAACAAATCTTAAGGAATTAAAAGAGCAGTTGCAAGACCTTCTAGACAAGGGTTTCATCAGACCTAATATTTCTCCATCGGATGCACCAATGTTGTTCTTAAAGAACAAAGATGGTTCTCTTAGGATGTTGATTGTCTATAAACAATTAAAAAAGGTCACAATAAAGAATAAGTATCCCATCCCCAGGATTAATGACTTGTTTGACCAACATTAGGATGCTAGTCACTTCTCAAAGATAGACCTCATATTGAGTTAACATCAACTTAGAGTAAGATATAGTGACATTCCGAAAATAGCCTTTAGAACTCGGTATGGTCATTATGAATTTGTAGTTACATCATTTGGAGTAACCAATGCTCCTGCAAATTTCATGGATTTGATTAACAAAGTGTTGAAACAGTACTTGGACTTTTTCGTTATCATCTTTATTGGTGATATATTTATTTACTCTAGGAATGAGGAAGAATCATTATTAGAAAAAGCATTGCACAATTGAAACAAGATTGACTACAACTCCTGTCTTGACTGTACCAGAGGATTCCGATGGTTATGTCATCTATTGTGATACATCTTGAGTTGGCCTAGGTTGTGTATTGATGCACCAAGATAATGTTATAGGTTATGATTCTACACATCTTAAGGTGCATGAGAAGAACTATCTAACTTATCACCTTGATTTTGCAGCAATGGTGTTTCCACTCAAGATCTGCAGACACTACTTGTATGGTGTTCATGTAGATGTGTTCACTGACCATAAAAGCCTTTAATATGTACTCACCTAGAAAGAGTTGAATCTTCCTGAGAGGAGATGGCTTGAGTTTCTTAAGGATTATGATATGAGTGTGCATTACCATCATGGTAAGGCAAATGTAGTAGCCAATGGTCTTAGAAGACTATGTATGGGTAGTGTAGCCCATGTTAAAGAAGAAAGATAGGAGATAGGGAAGGATGTTCACATGTTTTCTTGGTTGGGAGTTCACCTTATGAGCATATCAGATAGTGGTGTACCAGTTCAGAATGGCCAGAATCTTCTTTGGTAGTGGAGGTTAAGGAAAATCAAGACATTTTCCAATCTTTCATGAACTTGATGGTGCATTCCACAATCACAGAGTGGAATTTTTCCTCCAAGGGGGAGATGGTCTTTGCTACCACGGTAGATTGTTTGTTCATGATGTAGGTGAGTTGTGAAAGCATATCCTTATAGAAGCCCATAACTTTAGATATTCTATTCATCCAGTTTCCACTAAGATGTATCGCGATCTAGGGGAAGTCTATTGGTGGAATTACATGAAAAGAGATATAGAATATTTTTTGAGTAAGTGCCTCAATTGCCAGCAAGTTAAGGTAGAACATCAGAAACCATGGGTATGACTCAAGAGATCGATCTTTCTACGTTGAGGTGGGAAGTGATAAATATAAATTTCATCACACGGTTATTGTGTACTCGAAGACAACATGACTCCATTTGGGTAATAGTGGAAAGGATGACTAAGTCTTCTCACCTTTTGGCGGTCAAGACTACAAACTCGGAATAAAACTATGCCAAGCTTTACATTAATAAAAATGTGAGATTTCATAGGGTTCCTTTGTCTATCACCTAATATGAAGGTCCTTAGTTTACCTCTCATTTCATGAAGTCATTATAGAAGGGTCTTTGTACTCATGTAAACCTTAGCACAACATTTTATCTGCAAACGGATGGACAGGCAGAGCATACCATTCAGACCCTAGAAGGACATGTTGAGAGTGTGTGTGATAGATTTCAAGGAAAGTTGGGATGATCACCTCTTTCTTATTGAGTTCTCCTATAATAATAGCTACCACTCCAGCATTCAGACAGCCCCTTATGAGGCACTATAAGGGCGTAGATATAGATCTTCTATTGGTTGGTTCGAAGTACATGAAGTAGATTTGATAGGTCTAGATTCAATCCTTTATGCTATGGATAAAGTACAACTCATTAGAGGTAGAATTAAGACAACCCTGAGTCGTCAGAAATCTTATGCAGATGTAAGGAGAAGGGAACTAGAGTTTCAAGTTGATGATTGGGTTTTCCTAAAAGTGTCACATTTGAAATGGGTAATGAGGTTTGGCAAGAAAGGAAAGCTAGTTACTCCTAGATATATAGGCCCTTACAAGATCTTGAAAAAGATTGGCAAGGTGGCATATGAGTTAGAGTTACCGGAAGACTTAGCAGCAGCACATCCAGTCTTCCATATCTCGATCCTTAAGAAGTTTGTGGATGATAAAGCCTCTATAGTGTCATTAACGAGTGTAGAGGTGAAAGCTAGTCTTCTTTATGAGGACGCACCAGTTGAGATTTTTTACCGTTAGGTTAAAAGGTTGATATTAAAGAAGTCGTTTCTGTCAAGGTTTTGTGGAGGAGTTAGTCCGTAGATAGAGCTACTTGGGAAGCAGAAGTAGCCATGAAAGCCAAGTATCATCACTTATTTCCTTCCAATTCCACTCCATCTTGAGGTAATAATTCCTCTTCTATTTTTTCCGTCTTCATGCACGAATTCAGTCTTATAATCATGTTCCCTTAGTTTATACTTGCATTTTCAATGTATTTGCATGTTCTCGGAACTTAATTCAGTTAGAAACTCAGTTCTCGGTGTGTAGTAGTACGGATTATAGCTCTGTCCCTCTATTTCAGCTAGTTAAGTCTTCATTCAAGGACGGATGTTCCCAAGGGGGAGATAATATAAAACTCCATATCTAAAATAGACAAGAGATTAGCTTTTCAAAAATCAAGACCTAATGTTTTTTTTTTTGTGTTTCTTTTTCAGCCTCTACATCAGGAGTTATCAATGAGGACGTTGTTTACAAACTCCATATCAAATAGAAAACAGGTTCAACAATTGATTAGTAGTTTCGGGTTAATTCACATTGTCTTATTCAATTACCCCTTCGTCTGAGATTGGAGTGATCTGGAAAATATTTTCTGTGAGCCAAATACCATACTATTAGAATAATATCTTCACAAAGAATAAAAAATAATAAAATAACAACTACCTTCCATTTTGACTTCCTTTTTATCTTCCCAACTGATTTCATCACAACGTTGAGATTATCTTTGATATAGACTTTAAGATCATCAAACTTATTGTCCACCTTTAAAAATATGTAAATAATTAATAATGATTTACTGTGGATCGATTGAGAACATAAAATAATAACTATGAGAATCACTTACATATTCCGTGAGATATTTCCTAATCCTACAATTTCTTAAAAATATTTCTTATTTTTGGGATCAAAAGAAGGACAAGTTGAATTTGGAATAGACGATGGTTCTTTTTGATTCACAGGGGACTGCTTAGATGAAGGACCAACTGAATTTGGCATAAACAATGGTTCTTTTAGTATCACAGTGGACTGCTCATAAGTAGGACCAGCTAAATCCGGAATAGAGAATGGTTCTTTTAGTATCACAGGCTCTGATTGTTCCATTGCAATATTTTTCTATTTGGTCAAAAAAAACTTTCTTCTTTTTGGAAGGGGGTGTAGATGATACGCCAGATACACCTTGTTCTATTTCAATTTTCTTTTAGTCAAAACATCTTTCTTTCTTCTCTTCGAAAGGGGAGGGATAGATGATGTACCAGATCGTATCCACTCCTCCTAACAATCTAATCTGGTGGTTTAGAGGAGAAATCCTCAAACCTAGGAATTTTATCCTCTCTAGCATCTATAGGTTTATCACTAAGCAGTGAATTTTCGGGATGAGATAAAACCAGATCGTCCGGAACTAAAGTACAACCAATTCTTCACGAGTCGGTTGTATGTTGGTACATGCATTCTAAAAAAATGTTGATCAGTTAGCATAAGAAAAATAATTACAACTTTAATATAAAAAATATAGATACCTCAGTAAATGTAGACACAAACGTTTCAAATTTAGGATTAAGACCAACAACTCGCCAATTTAGTATCCTTGGAATGTAGTCTCCCTTCTTGAAAACAATTTCCTCATTTAGAACTGATGCACATTCATACACCCACACATTTAGAGAATACGGCATATGCCACTCAAAAGATACATTTGCTTTACATTGGTTCTCTCTTGCCTCCATGAGATCAATAAAATTGAAAATGCATGATGTCCCCAAGGAAAATGTTATGCAAAAATGTTCCCATTTGCATGTCGAATATGAAGCTCATTACACTGTAATGATACAAAAAATAAAGCAGAGTATTATGCAAAAATAAGAACATGTTAGTAGGTGATACAAAATATAAACTATTGTCACGAAAGACACATTAATGACTGAAATCCAAAAAATAACAGGACCATTGTCATGAAATAAACATTAATGACTGAAATCCAAAAAATCACAGATACACCATACAAACCATAAAAAATGGAGGATACACATACAGACCCATAAACAAAACAGTTTATATGTAACTGATGCAACATTTAATATGAAATATACGTTATAAGTAACTTATACAACATTTGCTAATGAAATACCAGATACACATACAAACTCATAATAAAGATACATTATATGTAACTGATATAACAATTACTATGAAGAGGTACATTAAATGTAACCGATACAACAGTTACTATGAAACTTTAAAATACTAGAAAAACATACAGTTGCATAAACAAAATATGGAGGATACATGAATGACTGAGATCTAGGAAACGATGCGTATAAAACTTGATACAAAATACATTATAACTACATAAAGAGAATGACGATACATTAAATATGATATCTCAATTTGTTCATTTTTGTACATCAATTGAATACTAACAATAAAAATCACAACAATCTAAAAATGAAGAATTAAAAACTAACCTCAGGTAGTGTAGGTCGAGAAATTGCAAAGCAACTTTTTGACCCCTTTTTAGGGGGTTTTAGCAACCTGGGTTTTTGAAAGATGAAGAGCCCTCATTTTTCTTCTTTCCAACTTTTACATTTGCCATTAATAATGGGTCGTGTAGCACTTTGGATCTGTTATCCGCCCAAGCAATATCTTTATAGTCATATATCCTATTATTGTTAGCATCATACATCTGATTCAACCGTCACAAGAACAAACAATGTATTTCAAATATATAAGAAGAAACAAAAGAGGATTTCAAGTCAAGGAAAGAAATACCTAGAGCTTGCACAGTGAGAGACTTGAGTTTGAAGAATATTGGAGAAATCAACTATTGTATCCAGTGAGATTTTGACTTAAAAAATCTAGACAATAAGGAAAGCAAGAATTGCTAGTTTAGCGTGTAGGACGTCAATATTGTATCCGGCAAGATATTTGAGTTAAAAATTAAAATGAAGGATTTTTGGTATTTTTAAAACTAATAGGGGATAAGGGTAATAAGTTATCTTAAGGGAGGGATTTTTTTCTTTTTCATAGTCATATCTAAGCCTTTTTTCGTAGCCTTTAACCACAAGTCTTGCCTTGTATCTCGCCTAATCTCGATAAATACTAATCTTTGCCTTGTATATCCTTTTCATTCATACTCTTTTATGACTCTAAGAACATATTGTTTACTTTCAAGTGTAGTTCTTCTCTATTACTGTAATATCCTTCTCTATGGCTTATTTCCGCTTTTTTGTAACGATTTCATCAATGTTCATTCTTCTTTGGTGATTGAGAGTTTTGTGGCCTTTCATCTAAGCTTTTTTGATAAAAATTAAATGCAACAGTGGTAGGAGTAGTAGGTGGAGTTGCATCCTGCATAAGTGTCATGAACTCATAATCCTTGTTTCTCTTTATATGCAAATTATGAAAAAAATTATATAGTTTTTCATTGTAAGTCTCCCAATTTGATGTTGCTTCTTTACCAAATTTAACATCATAACTCACCTTCACTTTGTTGTTGCCTATTAAAATCATGTCACAATCAATAACTACATGCTTGGTACTTCAATTATCAAGCTAAGTACTCTATTGTCATGGTATATGAGCATATAAGTTATGCATTCAAAGATTTTGCTCAGTGTCGAAAATAACGCTGGACTTTCTTCCTCTCAAAAGGCCTAAAATTTTTGCACATATTTTAATTGTTTTTTTTTATCTATCATGTATTGTATGGTCGCATATATTATGATATTTATAATAATGAAAATAAAATTTACAAAGCTAATAGAGCTTAAGCTCGACCTACTATTCTAGATTTCAACCAATAACTTCTTCAAAAAATGACGTTTAGGTAAAGTTTTTACAAGGTTTGCACAAATATACAAGTCCAACATGATAGGAGAAAATAGATATAACATTCAATTGGATAAATTCTATACAAAAAATAATTCTTCCTCTGCTTATGTATTAGGTACTCCATTTATATGAGATGAATACGCACAACGAAATCATTCACAAAGATCACAAATTACATAATAACAAAAAAATACCACTAGAATAGAACTTTAAAAGAACAACTAACTTCTTGAATCTTTCACAAATATCGTTCAAGAATGAAGAATCCATAATTACTCATTCTATACTGCTCTTTTTATCTTTTCCCAAATTCGGTTAATTAGCCAGGCATATTAGGGAATGCAGACTCATTCAATGAGGCGTCTAATTATGATATTGATTCGTAAATGAATGAATTATCATATCACTATAAATTACATGTTAATTCACTAAGAATATGTATTAGCACTCGTCGATATAGTTTCTGAAACTACCATCACATCTGATTTAACTCACTCATATTAGAATAATCGACACCATTCAATTAAATCAAACATCTGAATGTTTTAATTTATCGATTAATTTAATCATTTATTTTTATAATTATATTATTTTCATCGACGGATATATAATCCACCTGCATGGTTTTGATATGACAACTTATTAGCAATCATGAAGGGGTGTTTTTTTCTAATGACCAAAATATAGTTCTATCAACTAATTATTACTTCACGAATGTGAGTTGTCATTTTCCAATCCATTATAATATTTTGACTTATCATAGAGTCTAACCTTATAATATATTAAAATGATAAAATAAACTACACAGATCATAATAATTATATCAAGATTAAGCGTATAAGTATATGTGACATGTCATGCCTCGAGCCTACACCCTGGAGGTGCCTGAAACTTGAGAATCATTGATAGACCCAAGTGAGCCCTGAACCTGCTTAATTACTAGCGGAAGATTCACTCAATGGTAAAAGAGTTTTTAAGAAAACAACTTTAAATCAACTGCCTAAAAATGAACTCAGAACATTATAGAAGTGAAACATTCACTAGCCAAAGTGACAACTCATGTCTCTAACATCAATAACTTAAATGAAAAATACTCATGAACTAATGTTTATCTATCTATGAAGCCTCTATTAAATAAATGGACGTCGGAAAAAGACCCATGACATCTTATTGACAAAATGAAATGAGTGAAAGCAAACAAGGGATCCATCTGGAAGCGAGCAGGCTTACTAACAACTCTAAAGCCCGACTGGATCAATAAAGCACTGGGATGCTGATTCTGGTTACATGTATCTCTATACATAATGATGAAGGTCAAATGATGTCAATACATGGAATGTACGAGCATATGAGGGGAAATCTAAAGAAAACATAAGCTTGAACTGGAACTGAAAGAAACATTTACCTCATCTCAACTAAACTCAGGGATACTAACTCATTTTTCAATATAAAATAGTAGTAAAGCATGCAGTATAAAGAAAAGTTTTTAAAAACAGTATATAACAACTTCATGTATTTAAAATTATGATGCACCCTGTTTGTATGCAAGGATACAAAATAAACTCAGTTTATATGAGAATATAATGTGGGAGTCTCTCTAATCGACAACCATCAATGTCTAACACACGCTGCCAGAGCCATCCTATACTTTGCCGGTGTATAGAACCTGCGATTAAGTAGATCTACTAGTCTATGCTAAAAGTATTAAGGAATCATCTAAAAAGTATGACCCATTTTGCCCACGTTGACGACACGATTATAGGGGCTGCGAGTTGTATGAACTCTCCCACATATTAGTGCTCAAAACTACTCTCTAAACATACTTAGCTCATTATGTTTTAAAGTAAACATTTCCTCTTTCTGTGGTTTAAGATTATTACTTAAGAAGCTTTCACTAAAAAGAGATAGTACTAAAAATTGCTCATGAACTCTTTTGGGAAATCACTATTTCCTCTCTTTCTTAAATGTGACGATATTTATTCTTGAGAATTCATAGTTCCTGCATATCATATTAAGGAAAATGAATGCAAATCTACTCTTACATAAACTAAGTGTTCAATTCATTTAAACAAGTTTTTAATGTTTTAATAGACTTATTAAAATGGCTCGAATAAACGCTAGAGACTTGAATCTTAACTTTACCTTGAATATGAATTTGTGGATTCAAGGTTAAGATTCATGTTTATAAATGATTCCTAGATTTTTAGAAGTGGCATGGAGTGGTTAGAATCAATAGGGATTGAAGGAACACGTTAAAGGAACTCTGACGAACTAAGCGAGGAAGAAAGGGTGCGGACAGGCGTCCCTGGCGCACTAAGTGACTTCCCAATATAGCCTCTATTTCATAAATGTGAGAACATTTACTCTTGAGAATACTTAGTTCCCCTTTATTATTTTAAAGATAATGAATGCAACTCTACTCTTCCTAAGACTCAGTGTTCAAGTCACTTCAACAAGTTTAAAATAATTTAAAAGTCTTACTAAAATGACTCGGATGAACTCTCAAGACTTGAATTTTAATTCTACCTTAAATTTCTATTGATGGACTAAAGGTTATGACATGTTTGTGAACTACTTCTAGATGTTTATAAGTGGTATAAAGTGTTTAGAATCAATAGGGATTGATTGAAACTTTAAAGGAAATCTATCAAACTAATTAAATGACGAAGAAAGGGTGCGGGAAGGAAAGTATAGAAAAGAGTAAAGAGTTGAGTAAGCATCTCATAGGCTATAAGGGAACTAAGTATTCCCTAAGAGTTAAGTTTCAACTTAAGTAAAGAGCAAGAGTTTAGTTCATTTCTCGAAGTTTATAAGGGAATAAGTATTACCTAAAGGTTTGCAAATGTTTCATATTGATTAAAAGGTAAGTAAGAGTTCGAAAAAAGTTTTGAACTAAAAGGGCAACGTTGATTCCAAAAAGAGTTTTTTAAAGTTAAAGTGGTTCAACAAATTATCTCAACCCAAAGAAAAGAAAGTTTTATTAAAAGTATGAGCTAAAGTATGTTTTGGGAGTAGTATTGAGCACCAATGTGGGGATGATAGTTCATATTAACTCAAGTCTCCATGTAAACCATGAAGCTATCATGGGAATTGACGGATCATTCTTTTTATATGATCACATAAGTTTATCTGGTGGATCCACTGAGCAATGTAAGATCCTATATCGATGGGAAGGTATAGGACAATTCTAGTAGCGTGGGCAAGACAGTGTATCACCACTAGGCTCATAGTGGTGGTTGTCACTTCAAGAATCTCCTACCAAAGTAATATTACATTCATATATAAGTAAAGTTGTGTTTTTTTAATTTCATTTCATTAACGAACTAGTTGTTTTACTTTTTATAAGATTTATATATATATATATATATATATCTTGCATGTGTTTTAAACTGCTTTATATGTATATCCTTTGAGTTAAGCAGATTTTTTTTTCCAGCAGAGCCAAGGTAAGTTCATGTAATCCCATCAAGCTTAAGTCGTCATTTAGCTTTCCAATTCGCATGCTCGTACATTCAATGTACTGATGTCAATTGGCCTACATCATTTTATGATGCAGACGTGGGTAAGAAGGATCAGCACACGGCATTTCGTTGATCCAGATTGAGCTCCACAGACACTGGTGAGCCTCCTTGCATTCCGGAGGACATCCATTTCATTTGCTTTGGTAGTTTAGTTTTTACGATGTTGTGGGATCTTTCCCAACATCTATCCTCGACATTTTAGAGGCTTCTTAAATAGTTAATTGTCTAGTTTGGAGTCTATTTCAGTTCTTTGAGACTTAAGTATCATTTTGGCTAGATTTATTATATGAAGTACTTTCCTTTAAATATGCTTTATTCTTACTTAAGTTGAGTTAAATCTTCTGCTGAGTTAAGTAAATCAGGCCTAGGGTTTTCTTGAGGGATAGCAATGGTCTTCGAGTGCCGGTCTCGGGAATGACACGAATCAAGGGTAAATCTTAAAGGAAACTGAAAATTAGCCTTACACTTTTTTCTTGGAAAATAAGAATCTCTTGCGTTTTTTTTCCAAGGATCAAATCTCTTTGGTATTTGATGTGGCTAAGATTTCGACTTATTCAGGGCTTTGTTTTCATAGTTTATTGTTCTCAAATACATAATTTATGCTCTATATTGACGCTAAAACGTGTATTTGTTGTAAAGAGGGCAAAAGAGCAAGGAAAGGACATTACTGGGCAAAAAGAAGTGAAAAAGCTGAAGGAGTTGAAGAAATGGTGATAATCAAGAGCACTCGGTGAAACGCCGAGTGGCTCTTTAGCAAGCCAAAATTTCCATTGTTTGAGAATGTTTGTCCTTAGTCAAGGCTTAGACTAGTGCTACCCGTAGTCGTACTATATTTTGAGCCATTTGGCCTCATTCTATTTCGACATCGGTTTACATGGTTAAATCCTAATGCATTTGTGCAAAATATATGAGTCTAATACAAATAAACCTTATATTAGGTGAGGAATCAAATTTAATCTCCTTCTATCCACTATCCCTCTTCTATGGCCCCGCGAATTGCGTTTTTGTTTTAAGGCTAGGCTTGGCGGTTGCGCACTGGAGTTGTTCGAGCTTGGAGTATTGTGTTGATTATTTACTGGTAGACGTCATTCCACAACGGTTCTATGATGACTAATTTAAATGAGGTCCTCTAGAAGACATTATAATAGACGATTCGAGGTCTAGTCATGCTACCATTTATCCTCTAAGCTGTTGATACACTCTAGCTTCGACCTTTTGCCCCTTTAGAGACCACCCGTGCTTTGCGGTTCATGCTCTGCACTCTTAGCTTTGGGAGGCTCGTATTGGTTACTTGGAGGTAATCTACAGTTTGAGGTATGGGGTACGCATTTTATTGATCTTTACTCATGGTGACTTGTTCTTAATAGTAGATTTAACTATTATTTACACATGTCAGACTTATGGGTGTCTGTTTTGGTTTTTACTTGAACTTGCGCATGCATGTACATTTTGAGCTTATGGGGGGGTAAGCTATGCTTTGATAGTTGAACTTAGTTTATTTCCTGTTATTAGTACACGTGTGCATTTGTTTTTGAATTTTGATTTGACTTCTATTATGTCTATATTCTATCATTTCATATTGCTTTTACTTTTCATACTTACTCAGATGTTATGATGGTGCCCTCGTTAGATCTATTTCGTCTTTTCACTATCCGTAGACTACTTTGTCTTAACAAATGGCACAACCACAGTAGTTGTTTTGAGTCCCTCTTGCTCTGGTCTACACTTCCCTTGTGACTTAGTTAACCTATGATACCTACTGAGTATATGATGTTTTGGTAGTCATGCTACACTTTACATATGTTCTGTGATGTAGGTATGAGCACTTGTTATCGATATTGATCATTCAAGCCCGTTGTAGCTTTAATTCAGAGGTGAGGATCAGTACTTGGCATCCTGTACTTATTGACATGCTACCTTTATTTTGATAGCTAGTACTGTTCTTTATGAGAAAAGCTTTTATTTTGGGTCCATTTTTGGGACTTAAAACTCTTTTGTTTAAACAACTCCGTACTTATGATTCCCAGGTTCTATGAGGGATCTTTTGTGTGTGTTTATGTGTGTGTGTGTGTGTGTATATATATGTATTACTTGTTTTGGGTTATGAGTTGCTTATATATTAGAGGGTTATACTAGAATTCATCATGACTTAACGAATTGGGTCATGACATATATATCAATAATAATATCCCAATTTATTATTTAAATGACAATTTTTATTTATCCTGGTAGCTTATTTTACTTTTTTTTTATTGGGGGGTTTTGAATTAGAGATTTAAATTTAGATGATTAATGTTGTGCATCAACTATGTACCACTTAAGTTCCAATATGACATTTTGGGATTCGAAATGTAAAGAACAATTACCTAGATTGTGTAGTTGATCGTATCATGATATTTTTATGATATATAATGTATCATGATTTCTTTAATTCCGATACATTACATCATAATATAATTCCGAAATGTGATTTATCATGATACATTTATGATTCATCGCATAATAATACCTTTCCAATGCATAATATATCACAATCCCTATATTACATTATCCTACATTTCTAATGCATAACTTTTTGATACAAAGTATATCATGACACAACAGATATATTAAAGAAATTGTGTATGCATTTGCTACTTTATGTTTGTATGATTATCCTCCGAAAAATGGTGCCATTAGAAGAAGAAATACATTGATACACTTACAATTAATAATACGTACTTTATATGAAAATAATCACAAAAATGCAAATTTATGGAAATCTCTAATTTGAACTTGAGGAGATTAAAATTAAATTGGGCTAAATTGATAGAGTAATGGCGTGGGAGAGAAACAACGATAATATATGTAATACATTTTTTAAGTCAAAATATTATTTCTAATTATGTGTGAATTAGGGAATTGGGTATAATCATGTAAATTTTCTATTAAGATAATGTGGTATCCTGTTAGGTAATTATTTTTAATGTAGGGTTTTGAGGATTAAATATAAGACTTAAGTTTTCCTAGCTGTGTCGATTTTCCAATAGTTATTGGTTAAGTTCCACAATTAAGTTCATTAGCCCATTAGCCCATTAGTGATCCTTAACCTTAAACCTAGGTGTATAAATTCACCATTATAGGTGTAGAAAAAGTGGAGTTCTATCCTCCACATCGAACAACTAAGGTTATCTATCCAAAACACAAACAAATGTCTTAACACAAAGTTGAGTAGAAGGATTCTTAATCGATTAAGTTTTGATATAAGATTCTACCAGGGTCTGTAAAATCTCGTCACTTGAATTAACTATGAATAAGCTAAGAAACCAAGAATAATCATTTTTGGAAATAAGTAAGGAAATCTGGAAATTATCCATCTTTCAAAGGTGAGTTTTGGTCATTTTGAAACGACTATAAATTCTTGCTCAGGAGGAGTCTGGATGATTTGTTTATATCGTAGGAAAGAACTTGAGAAGTTCTTTCCTACGCCGCTGAGTTGGGTGAAATCCGTTGTCGTATGAGGGAGATACGCCTTTAGGAAGTTGGGCTGAGGAAAGTCCAATCCGGATTTTAGTTAGGGCGAAGTTGTCTTTTAACCCTAGTATTGCCTCATTCATTTTAAGGTTATTTAGTGGTAAAAATCAAGTACCAAATTAGTTTTACAAGAAATATAAAATGCTTAGGGCTTGAGAGAGAAGATAAAATAAGAGGAAGATCAAAGATTGTCCACGAAACGCCAAGATCGTTGTGTGGATTTCATCGGAGGTGATCCCTATCAAGGTATGTGAGATTATTTGGTGTTGGGTCGTTTCAGGCACACCCCAATCTGATTTAATGCATTATATTAGAGTTTATTTAAATGAAAATCTTGATGTTCTTGATGAAAACTTTGAAGTTCTTGTTGGTTGAATCGTAGTTGATCCGTAGTAGTTTTGATTTATGTTTACGGACTGCTTTTGGGGTCTAATCTATTAGGTAATGCGTTATTTAGGGATCCTAAGGGTTTAGGGTTGGATCCATGGAAGTTTAGGAGGTACAGAGATGAAAAACGGAGAAGAGAAGAAGAAGGTCCTATTATATATATCTTCGGGCGCCGCGCCTGCCAGAGCACCTCAGAAAAGCCTCTATCTGATAGGCCCTGGCACGCCCACGCCTCTCAGAGTGCCCCAGACCAGGGTCTATCCGACAGGCCCTGACGCCCCACACCTCTAAGAGCGCCAAGACCCCTTGGAGACCTCGTTCATTCCATATCTTTTCGTACTAGTTCCAAAGTGGTGCACCATTCATTCCTAGTTGATTCCAACACTCTTAAGTACATCTAAAAATCATGAAATCATTTCTAAACATGATATCATGATCCTTGAATCTATAATTCAATTCAAGGTAAGCTAAGATCAAAGTCAAAGAATTTAAGAGTCAAGTTTAAAACCTAAGAAGCAAGACAAAGTGAGTTCTTAATGTTTTCAAAGATTATTAAACAATCATTTTAACTTTGATTTTTAAGGCTCAAGTTACAAGTTGAGCAAAGACAAAAGAGTTGAGTTGAATTCTCAAAAGCTATAAGGGAACTACGTATTCCCTAAAAGTTAAAGTTTCAGGTTATGTAAATAAAAAGAGTTGAGTTCATTTCTCTAAAGTATATGGGGGACTAAGTACTCCCAAAAGGTTGATAAATGTTTCACATTAAGTTAAAAGGGAAATAAGAAGTTCCAAAAGAGTTTTGAACTAAAGAGGGGAATATTGATTCTAAGAGGAGCTTTTTTTAAAGCTAAAGGGTTAAGTAAATTATCTGAATGCAAAGGAAGTTTTATTAAAAGTATGAGCTAAAGCATGTTTTGGGAGTAGTATTGATCACCTTTTTGGGGATGAGAGTTCAGATAACTCAAGTCCCCATGTAAACCATGTAGCCATCATGGGTATTAACATGTCATACTTTTTAGATGATCACGTGAGTTAGACCGTGGATCCACTAAGTTGAGGATGTTCTATGAGAAAACAAAGTATATAAAAGTTCTTGCAGCATAGACGAGACGTTGTATCACCACTTATGCTCATAGTAGTGGTTGTCGGTTAGAGAAACTCCCACAGAACTATATTACTTTTATATATAAGTAAAGTTGAGTGGATTATTGTTTCATCTTTACTAGACTAAGATTTTATACAGCTTTACTAACTTTATATATATATATATATATATATATATATATATATTATATATATATATATATATATATATATATATATATATATATATAGCGTATGTTTATATTGTTTTAAATTGAGTTGTTATCTTATGTGTTGAGCAGAGCCAATGTAAGTTCATCCTTACTACATTTCAAGCTTTATAGTTGTGTTTAGCATTCCAAGTCGCATACTCATATATTCAATGTACTTATGCGAGTTAGCCTGCATCGTTTCTTGATGAAAATGCAGGTAACTAGGATCAGCATGCAGCGCTTCGTTAATCCAGATCGAGCTCCAGAGTTAGTGGTGAGCCTTTTCGCTTTTTATTGGACATCCTCTTCAATTACTTTACCAGTTTAGTTGTTTTAGGATGTTGTGGTGTCCGTACCTACATCCATCTCAGTCAGTTTAGAGGCTTTGTCGATAGTTAGTAGTGTACTTTGGAGTTTATTTTTCTTGTTGAGACTTAAGTGTCATTTTAGCTACATTCTTATATAAAGTATTTATTTGAACATGCTTTATTTCTTTAATTAGTTAAGTTGAGTCTTCCGCTGAGTTATGTATGCAAAGGCAAGGGTTCGTTAGAGAGCAAAAAATAGTTTTCGAGTGTCGACTACGTCGAGGGTGTAGGCTTCGGGCATGACAGGGTCAACTTCAAGAGATCACATCTCTTAGAATAAAAAGAGTTATGTGGCGATTAGCCTATCAAATTATGCCACCAAATTTGCATCAATTGGACTTCAGAGTATGAAGTTTTGCCTATTTTACTGGACAATTTCTTGTCACGCGCCGGCCGCGTGACCTAGGATTTTTTCGCGCGGACGGGTGGTAAGCTAAATACTACTGCCTTCTTGTGCAGTAGGCTGCACGCCTGACTCAATTTCTGTGTGGGCGTGCTGGCGTGTAATACTCTAACCCCCCCCCAATATGTATTTCACCTTCTTAGTTCATAAATTTACACTAGAAAGAGAAGTTTTCAAGAAACTGACTTTGTCACACGTTAATTTACAATGCAAGGTAAGATTTTTCCATAGAACTTCATAATTCCTTCATCTTAACATGAAATAATATGTTCTACTCATGAAATTCATAGATTTTCAGGAAATCTCCTCAAGAACTCATCTCAAGAAAAATAATTATTGCCATATTTTCATCCAAAGATCTCACCTTACTTAATTTTTTTTGAAGTTTTTAGGTTATGTAAGTCAATTCATAGTTTTGGACTAGTTCGTCTCCATATCCTACATCTCAATTCAGTCAGTATCAAATTGAATCTTGTGTTTAATCCCTTAATTTCATTAAATTCTTGATATGAGTTGTCCTTTTTATGAATTATAAATTCTTATATTATGGTGTTGCAGTATTATGTGCATTAATATTCTTGTGTTGTTAATCATGCACATATTTCACATCAATCCTAAGTGGTGAGATTTTTATTAAAATCCTTTGTGAACTTATTTTCAATCATTGATTTTTGAATTTAAAATCAATTGAAGAGTATCTAAAAGGTATATTTTGAGAAAAATTTATGCAAACATAAATGGTTCCAAAAGTATTATTTTCATATTACAATAATGAACTACTAACTTTAAGAAGAACACAAATAGTTTTCAAAAGCACTTCACCCAGATCAAGAAAAGTTTAGTTACCCCTTAAAGAGGGCATTATTTTTCACTCTTAAAAGAGAGTACTATTTTCATTAAATGTGACGACCTGAGTCTACACCCTAGATGTGGTCGGCACTCAAAGACTATTACTGGCCCCTAAGCGAACCCTCATCCTGGTTGACTGCAAGCACTAGACTATCTTAAGCATACAAAAGCTTAAAATTGAAATAAGATTCAATAAACTCAACTTTATGAAGCTTTAACTCAAATGAACAACTTTGAATAAAATAGTATATTCAACTAGCCTTAAAATAGGAAACTTTAGTCTTTAAAACATTTAAAATATAAATTAATAATACATACTTCTTAACTAAGCTGACTATCTATGAAGCCTCTAAATAATAAAGATGGATGTCGGGAAAAGACCTATGACATCCTAATTAAATTAAAAACTAAATGGAATCCTACGAAAGCAAGGAGGCTCACCATAGCTAACTCGAATCTCGGATGTATCAATGAAGCTCCTATTGAAGACCCTGAATACTTGTGTCTGCATCATGAGAAGATGCACGCCAATTTGCTCTGTACGTGGAATGTACGAGCATGTAAGGGAAAATCTAAAGAATATAACATAGACTTAAACTTATTAAAAAAATAAACATACTTACCTCTTTTCAACTAAACTTTAATGAAGAATAAGATACTTTACGAGAGATCTAAAACTCAACTCAACGATAGGATATTCCACTCTAGATACTCAACTCAATATAAAGCAAGAATATGCATGCAATATATAGAAATATTTATAAATTAAATGCAATAAAAAGCTCAACTTTACTTATATAAGAAACTAATATTGTTTTTGTGGGATATTCTCTAACCGACAACAATCACTGTGAGCCTAAGTGATGATATAATGTTTTACCTCATGCTGGAAGTGACCATCCTATAACTTTCAATCGGTATAGGACCTTAATTAACTTAGTGAATCCACTAACTTAACATACATGATCATCTAAAGAGTATGACCCGTTAATACCCATGATGACTACATGGTTTTCATGGAGACTTGAGTAAATTGTAAAGTCTCATCCCCACATCGGTGCTCAATACTACTCCCAAAATGTACTTTAGCTCATGCTTTTAAAGTAACTTCCTTTCTTTGGGTTGAGATAATTGCTCAACATTTATCTACTAAGAATCTCACTTGGAATCAATGTTCCCTTTTCTTGCTCAAAACTCTTTTCGAAATCTTAGTCTCCCTTTAACTTAAAGATGAAAAAATTTATAAACTCTTAGGGAATATATAGTCCCCTTATAGATTTTGAGAAACAAACGCAAGTCTTAGGGTATACTTAGTTCCCTTATATCCCTTTGAAGGAAGATCTTCAAATCTTTACTCTTTACTTGACTTGAAACTTGAGCATTAAAACGAAGTTAGAACGTTTAATAAAGACTCTTGAAAGTATAAGAACTTTATTTTGACTTACTTTTTAACTTTTAAACTTAATCTTAACTTTCCTTGAATTGAAGTATGGATTTAAGGTTCATGATCTCATTTTTATGGGTGATTTAATGGTTTTCAACTTTGAGGGTTCATGCGGAATTATGAGCACAAACTACTCAGTTCCATGAATCAAAGACACTTTTGTCTCAAGACTGTTCAACTTATGGGGTTCATGCGGAATTATGGGAATCAACAATTCGACTCAAAGACTTCATTGATAACATGTAATAATCCAATGATTAGAAATATAAACTCAAATGGCTTAGAAACTTATTACTCAAGAATTAGGATTTGAATATGCTACTCATCTCAAAGGTACTCAACTAATTGAAATTCATGTATTTGAGTCTCTTATTCTCTTATTTATTTCCTCAAAAATTACTTAAAATCAATGATGGATCTCAAAGAATTCACAATTGAACTTCAAGACTTTCTTGAACACTACTCTTAACTCTCTCTTGAATGTGACATGGACAATCTCATGATTACAAGGTATACTCATATATCATGATGACAAGGTATACTCATGAATAAATTAGCTTCATCCTCATACTAATTTACTTGAGTCTTGAAACAAGTTACTAGAAGTTGTGGCAGACTCCACAAAAGGACTCAAAGGAACATTCTTTGTATGCTCGAAAGAATTCTCAAAACATAACTCTCAACTATACTTTGTATTTTAATTATGAATTCAAGGTTATGCTCATGTTAGGACTGATTTTAGGTGTTAGAAGTAACTTATATTTGTTAGAATAAAAAAGGAGTGAATGTGTACTTTAAATAAACTCAAACGGAGCAATCGGAGGCAAAATGGATAGGGCAGGCAACCCTGGGGCTATGGGTGAAACGTGGAACCAGACCCTTAAGTACAGAGATGGGTTTGGGGTACTCTGGCAGGTGCTCCGTGCTAGGCCACAACCTAGACAATCTGCCGAGCACTTTTGCTCGTTTGCTTACCCTAACTCGCCTAAAATCGAACAATTTATTCCCCAATCACTTCGATTCGATAAATTAACTTAATTAAAGTCTAATATACAGGAAAAAGAAACTAAAATTATTCAGTTTTATCTCGATAAATCATCAAAACCCCAACACAACAAGATTTAGAATGAACTTCAAGAACACCTTTCAAGAACTCATTAAGAACTTAAATCTTTAAACTTTAAGAATAAAATTTCACTTAAAAATTACAAGATTGGCGTGTGGGTGAAAAAATCCAACACTATGAAGCTTACATACCTCTTAGGGATTAAACCCATGGCAAAAATTCGCAACGAAACTCAAGAACGTCGACAAATGTGTTCATCCTATACTCTTTTCTCTACTTTTCTCTTCTTGACTCTAATTGAACTCTCAATTAAGACCCTATGCGTATATTAGGATTAGAAAACTGAACATAAAAATATTAGTACTCTAAAATATGACTAAATATAAATTAAATCTGATTGTGTAAGGAAATAACCAAAATACCCCTCATATTTTTAGCTAACTTTCCTTAATAGGACAACCTAACTTCAAAAGGTCATATCTTACTCATCCGAACTCAAATCATAGAAAACTTGGTAGCTTTGGACAGATAATTCAATGATCTTTCATATGGTATCTTGTAGAACACTAAATCATCATGTACTAGGAGTTATGGTCGTTTTGAGATGACCCAAAACTCATACATAGCTTAACTTGCAAATTTTAAGATTTTGCTATTTCCAATTTAATTTTTTTTGGAACTCAAGGTGCTAAATTTAGTGAATATACCTTAATAATTCAAAATTTTAAATTCCTTGGTGAGATCTCACTCACTACGATTAATGGCTCAAGTCTTAGTTCGAAATATTTTTTGGGTGTTACAATAAAGTATAGAGAGTTTTGAGAGTTTTTCAAAAAGATATATTACACTTCAGTTACTTCTTAAAGAGGCCTTTTTTTTATTATCTAAACCCAGTGAGTATTTTACATGAGCATACAATTATATTTTTTGGAAGTAGTACTGAGAACCGATATAGGTGAAAGTATAGACAACTCACAACCTCCTGAAACTACGTAATTAGCATAGATTTGATCGTACCGCAAGGCAAGTGACTCCTCACATGCCTCAAGAAGGATTTTAGTGGATCCATTGGTATAGTGGCGTTTTATAAAACCAATGGTATACGGCGGCTCTGAAAACGTGGATAAGACGTTGTATCATTACGAGGCTAATAGTAATTGTTTTTGGTTATATACACACACATATTAGTTTAGTATTTATTATTATTGCGTTCCTACCGTAGGAGCTTAAATGGTTTTCATCATGATTTATATTATATTTCAATTTATTTACTTGAGCCTTTTGGTTTTGTTATTTGAGTTATTCAATTCTTACATACTTGTACATTTAATGTACTTATGTCATTCGAGTTACATCTTTTCACTATACAAATTCAGGTACTTAGGATCATTAACAGGAGATCCATTGAGATTACATCATTCACTTATCAGCTTGTGGTGAGGCCTCCTTTCTTTCGAAGGACTCTAATTATATTATTTGTTAGTAGTAATGGGTTGAGGTGTCGTGGGCTTCATAGATTCACAATCTTAGTCAGTCTTCCAATATTAAATTTCAAATATTTATTTAAAACTTTATTTAAATACTCAACATGTTTGGAGAATGGAATAATTCATCAAACTACTGTTCCTTTAACTCCTCAATGAAATGGAATTGCGGAAAAGAGATGATGAATTTCTTACTTATAAGTTCAGATTTACCACAAAACTTTTGCGGGAAGCTATCCTTACGTCAAATCGAATACTCAATAGAATGTCTCACATGTTATTCCATATGAGAAATCGAAAAGTAGAAAATCCAACTTGAAATATTTCAAAGTGTGGGGTGTCTAGCCAAAATACAAATTCATATACCTAAGAGGGTGAAAATAGGGCATAATATTATGGATGTGTATTTATTAGATATGCCACGAATAGTAAGGCATGTCAATTTTTGTTCATAAGTCTGAACTTCCGTATATTCATGATGATACGAAAATGAATTAGATTATGCAGAATTTTTTGAACATGTCTATCTGTATAAAACTAGATTTGATTCATTTAGTGTGGGGTCTAAATAACTCCAAGAAGAACAAAAAAATAATTAAACCAATGAAGAGAGTCCAAGGCTCACTAAACGTCAAAGGAAAGCTAGTTCATTTGGATCTTATTTTGTAACATTCCTTCTAGAAAGTGAGCCTCAAACATTCAAGGAAGCAATGTTGTCTGGCGACTCAACCTCTTGGAAGTAGGCTTTCAATTTTGAGATTGAATCAATCATAAGCAATCATACTTGGGAGTTGGTTGATCTTCCTCCACGGAACAAACTCTGCGGTTCAAGATGGATATTTAAAAGGAAGATGAAAGATGGTGAAACTATTGACAAATATAAAGTAAGACTTGTTGTCTAAAGCATTATACAAAAAGAAGGTCTTGATTTTTTTGACACATACTCGCTACAGACTATGATCACATCAATTCAGATGTTAATTGCTCTAGCTGCAATATACGATCTTGAAATTCATCAAATGGATCTGAAAATTGTCTTCATAAATGGAGAGCAGGAGTAAGAGATTTACATGGAACAACCTAAGGGCATCGTAGTTCCCGGTACACAAAAGAAAGTATTCAAACTTGTTAAGTCACTTTATGGACTAAAACAAGCACCAAAACAATGACATGCAAAGTTTGATCAACCCATGTTGTCAAATGGATTATCAATGAATTTGATAAATGTGTTTACATTAAAGATACTCCGAATCAGGAAGTCATTGTATGCTTATATGTTGATGAAATACTGATAATGAGTAAAGACATTGTCAATATGAAAGCTACTGAGCGTATGATTGCTTGTAAGGTTGATATGAAAGATCTAGGAGTTGCGGATTTGATATTAGGAATTAAGATTCTTAAACCTTATAATGGTCTAGCATTGTCTCAATCTCATTATATTCAAAAGGTACTTGAAAAGTTCAAACATTTGAATTTGAAAAGGGCAAAGACCCCAATTGATGTGAACCTTCATCTTGCAAAGAATAAAGGTGAAATCCAGTCTCAATTGGACTATGCCAGAGTATTGGGAAGTTTGATGTATATCATGAATTGTACACAATCAGAAATATCTTGCGCTATAAGTAAACTGAGTTGATACACAAATAATCCCAATCAAAATCATTGTTTGGCAATGAAGAGAGTTTTGGGTAACTTAGATGACACTCAAAACTATGCTTTACATTACAACAAATATCCAACAGTTCTTGAAGGATATAGTGATGCGAATTTGATTACTAGGTCAACTGAAACAAAATTCACAAGTGGATATGTTTCACTAATAGTTGTAGAGCAATATCTTGAAAATAATCCAAAAAGCATGTATAGCTCGCCCTACATTGGATTCTGAATTCATGTCCTTAGACAAGGCAGTGAAGAAGTTGAATGGCTCTGGAATTTCTTAGAAGATATTTTGTTTTGGCCCAACCAAAGGCCATATATGTATACACTGTGATAGTCAAGCTGCAATAGGAAGGGCTGGAAGTGTTATGTATAAAGGTAAGTCTCATCACATAATACGAAGATATAACTCTATTAGACAACTATTATCTAGTGGAATTATCATAATTAACTATGTAAAGTAAAAGGATGAGCGTCGGATCAACTTACAAAAGGCCTAAATATATAAAGAGTTGAGAGATCATCGATGAGAATGAGACTATGGCCAAGAACAAGTCATCGTGGCGGTAAATCTACCTAAAAGATTGGAGATCTCGAGATCTAAGTTAGATGAGATAAAACAAAGTCATAGATAACAGTTCAACATTCTCAAAAAATATTTTGTGGTCCATTCTCATTATGAGACAATGTTCAATAACTAGTATAAATGAATAAGGGCTTTTTAATGGCTTCTATGTTTGATGTAGGGTATATCTAATAAATTATCTACCGGATAACACATTTAGAAACTACCTATGTATGTGTGAAGTGTAAGCCGCTTCAAGGAGAACCCGGTAAGGCCAATTCTCTATGCAGTTAGTAACTGAGATGTGTTCATTGATGAAACGAACAAAACAATGAGAATCAAAAATAGTTCAAGGTTTGAATGTATGACTTTTTTTGTCTAGGTATACACCAAAACTCGACGTTTCAAAGATATCATAGCTATCGATCGATCGAGTATATCCGGTATATTTTCACTACGGAAAGTTTAAAAGGAAACCTACTTATCCAGATGTGATTTACCCTTACTTACAAGACACACAAGTTTTTCATGCATATGGTTTAACAATAGTCATTTCACATTCATGTGGGGGATTGTTGGGTTTTAGCAAAATGTAAATGGGAAAAAAGAAGAGAAAATGAAAAATGGAGGAACCATATTTGGAGGAAAAATGAAAAGTCATTTGCAAAGTGCAAATAAAAGTCATTTATCCCATATTGGTAGAATAAAGGAAGTTGTTGTCCTTATATTAGGAAATACTTCATTTACTTCTTAAAGGTCTAAGAAGAAGGTGCTCGCTCGGTCTCGACTTCGATTTTTACTTCGGATCTGGATTTATTTGAATTCATGTGTAACAGTAATGTTTTTCCTGAAGGGACATCTTTCTTCCAGAAAACTGTTTTTTTTTTTACAAAGAGACCCTACGGAACGACATGTTTGAACAAAAGTATTCACACCATTTTCGAGTAGACGTGTTCCTTTGCTGCAAGTAGCTATAAATAAGAGGTTGTTCTTGTTTTTCAAAACACTAAAAAAATTTATCTCTCTGCATACATTTCCTCTCAAAGACAACATTGTCGATCTACTGAGTCTTTGTGCTCTTGTGAGTGTTCTTGTGTTCGCTGAAGTTATTGAAGTTTGAGGTACCACTACCTCTTTAACAGGTTAATGCGTTTTATTATGGGAGAAATTAATCTGCAGCCTCGAGTACTGTGAGGAGGTTAAATTTCTTAAGGAATCACACTGATTTCTATGGACTCGGAATTACAGTATTCTGTCTACATAATCTATTTTTCTGTTTTGTATTTTTTTTACTAACCTTAATACATGAGATAACACATAGAAGGTAAAATTTTGTGATAGAACTTCATAATCCATTCATCTTAACACGAAATAAAATCTTTTACACATGAAAGTTATAGGTTTTCAAGAAAGCTCCTCAAGAACTCATCTCTAAGGTTCAAGAAACAAATTCTTGCCAACCTTTTCATCCAAACATCTCACTTTTCTCAAAAATGTGGAAGTGTATAAGTCATGTAAGGGAATTCATAGTTCTAGACTAGTTCATCTCCACGTCCTTGATATACCATGGTTTCACGGTATTATTAAAAGTTTTTCCTTAAGTTTAGTGTGTCCAAAAGCCTTTTTGTGCTAATTTTTATGTAAGTTTCTCTTTATTTGCAGGAAATCTGTCTAAAAGATGAATGCGGAGTTTTTGAGCGAGAAATATAGAAAAGTACCACGTATGGAGCTTGTGACGGTTCGTCGTGCCCGTGACGGTCCGTAGGTGGCATCGTAGTGCAGTTGCTGAAGGAAGATGGGGAAGTCTGACCAAGTGTGGGGTTACGGAGTGCGCTACGGACCATCGTAGCCATGACAGCCCGTCCTGCTGGTTCTTCATGAAGTTCAGAGAAGTAGTCCCAGTACCCAAATTCCAAGAGTTTAAGTGTTTTGGAACGGAGACCCTCGACGGACCGGTGTGCCTCTGACGATCCGTCATTTCTGCCGTCGAGGGTAATGGAGAGTGCAGCAGATGAAATTGCACAAGTATGGGATGACGGAGTTCATGACGGTTTGTTGTGACCACAACGATCCGTCGCGAAGTCCGTCGATCGATCCGCGTTTTTATAGATTTCCAGCTAATAGAGTCCTTATTTAATTAGGTTTTTATTTTTTATAAATAGTTTGAAAAACCTCGTTTTTGAGGTTAGACCCTTTATCATAGTTAGACTCTTGATTATTTTTAGACTCTTTGTGATACTCTTGGATATTTTGAGACTCTTGTAATTAATTGTTGGTGGTTTTTGTTGATTAATCAAGCGAACTTTTTGATTTTACTCTTTCTCATTGAAGTAAGTACATGATTCTTATACCATATATTTGAATATTGTGATTATGACTATGGGTAACTAAACTCTATAACTAGGGTTGTGGGAACCGTAGGCGAACAATGAGGTAAAAACTAACTAAAATAACAATTCTAAAATTGTGTCTTGCATGTATTGATAATTTTTTCGCTTAGAAGTCCTTTTAATGGATGGCCAAAGTTAGAACTCATCTTAATGCTACTTGCCGGTCCAAGGAGGTAGATAATAGGAAAAGAATTATCGATATAGATTTAGTGTATACTATATAATAGGCTAGTATTGATTGGTACGAGGTAATAACTTAGTCAAATATTGAATACGATGCTTAATATGAGGCAAAGATAAGGTTTAGTATGGCAACACACGTAGCTGGACCAAGGTGCGGAGTGAAATTTTATAGATGCCGGACCAAGGATTTAGTAAAACAAAACTTATCACTTTGCATGCAAGATACGAGGAAAGAATTGTTATAATTAGAATTATCAAGTCATAAACCTGTGGGGAACACATAAACCCTAGTTACTTTTATTAATTGATTACACTCCATTATTCGAAGCTATTAAGTGTCTCCTTTAATTTTGCTAGTTATTTTCATTTATTCAGAAATAGTAAACCCCCCTTTTATCATTTTTGCTTTCCAATGAAGTAACTGACTGAACAATAGTAATAATAGATTGAAGTTAAGTCTAAACTATTTTCCTCGTGGGAAGGATCCCAACCTCACTAGTTGGGTTATTTACTTGACACGACCGCTTTACTTCTTATTTGAGAAGTAAGTTCGAGCGTATCAAATTTTGGCGCCGTTGCCGGGGAAAGTAGCTTTAATATTAATTTAAACTTATTACTATAGTTTAGTTGATGTTTTCTTTATTTTACTTTGTTTTATTGTTTTTGATTCTTGTAGAACCGTCTTCCTTGTATGCCAAATACATGGAGCGTAAGAAAACCCTTGTTTCCCTAAGATCAAGAATTTGATCGTACACTATGCAACATGAATCGAAACTTTGGAATCAATGATGATGATCCAAACTAGAACATCACAGCTCCGGTTGATGTTCATGGTCAGTTTTTACCCGATGCTCCGGGTGAACACCAATAGAGGGGAAAAAATGCCGCTCCATGGCCCTAAGAATACTACAGAGGCTATGACAATATAGCAGAATCCGATGGACCACTTCTCTTGACCCCTCTACCACCAGGACACACCTTTGTGGTAACTAGTAGCCTGATGCAAATGCTCACTGCCAGAGGTTTGTTTTAAGTTCTACCTTCTGAGGATCCACAAGCCCATATAGATAAGGTTAGAGCAGTGTGTAAAAGTTGTGTAGGGAGGCCTGACTTGGACTTGGATGTAATAGGGCTCAAAGTGTTTCCTCTCGCAGTGATGGGAGAGGCTGCTATATGGTTCGCTGAGCTCGCTTACAACTCAATTTTCACTTTGAACCAACTAAGGGATGTTTTCATAGCACGCTACTATCCGGTCTCCAAGAAACTAAACTACAAAGATAGAGTGAACAAATTTGTGGCACTACCAGGAGAGTCAGTTAGTAGTTCTTGGGATAGATTCACCTCGTTTTTTAGAAGCGTACCCAATCACCGCATAGATGATAAGTCACTGAAGAATTACTTCTATTGGGGACAAGATGATAATAATAAAGCAGTGTTGGACAATACAACAGGTGGATCTTATGGGGAGTGTCATTATGCTGAGATTGCTTAAAATTAGAGAAAATCTCCCGGAATAATAAAGCTTGGAGCACTACGAAGTCAGATACCGGGAGAAATACCTTCGCATTGCAGTCCACTCACAACCCAGCCACAAATGAGATTCATGAAAAAATGGCTCATAGGAGAACTGAGCTTGGGTTGGTATTAAAAATATCACTAGTAGTGCAGAAAAGATAAATGCAGTTAACTACTTGTCTAAACCACCACCACCCAATGATGAATGCTATTATGCGGAGGATTCGTATGCGATAAATGAGCAGACGGGGGGTTTCAGACCAAGTTCCCAAGGCTCTAATCAGGAGAATTTGCGCCAAGGTCGAAACTATGGTAACTATAACCTTGAGTGTCATTATGTCGGAGATGGAAACAACAACCGCGACAACAACTGCAATAGGGGTTACTACGGTAACAGAAATGATAGGAATGGGCCCTATGTTCCTCCTCAAAATCATGATGTTACTCCTAGGGATGGTGGAGATAGTATGGCGAAAGTTGAGGATATGTTGCACAAAATGATAAGGAGTTTCGATGCTAGTGATGAGCAAATTAAAGAGTTAAGAAGTGATTTAGCGGGTATTGGGCAAAAAGTCGATACACATGCAATATCGATTAAGCGGATCGAGTTGCAAATTGCTCAATTATCTGCGACTGTGAACACACGGCAACCGGGCACTCTTCCTAGCAACACTGTCTAAAATCTGAAAAATGATGCACACTGTATGGCAATCACTACTCGGGGTGGTAAGCAAACCATTGACCCACCTATGCCGTCTAATAAGGAAAAGGTGAGATAGGATAATGATAATGTGGTAGAGGGTAGTGGTGAAGCAGAAGATAGCAGTGGAAAAGATGCAGAAGTCCCTATAAAGGTAATTCCATTCCTAGACCCCCCATTTCCTCAGAGATTAGTGAAAATGACCGAGGATGGTAAATATCGGCGTTTTATGACAATGCTGAAGCATCTTTCATCAATGTCCATTTGGTAGAAGCTTTATAATAATAGCCCAGTTATACCAATTTTTTGAAAGATCTGGTTACAAAGAAAAGATCGGTCACTTTCGAGGATGATGACAAATGCAGCATTGTAGTGCTATTGCTACAACATCTCTTGTAAAAAAGAAAAATGATCCGGGTGCGTTCACTATTCCTTGTACAGTCGGGTCATAACATTTTGTGAAAGCATTATGTGATCTGGGGGCAAGCATAAATCTCATGCCCCTCTCGATTTACAAGAAGTTGATTTTGGGTGACCCAAAGCCCACTGCTATGTGGCTACTGATGGCTGATCGAATAGTGAAAAGGCCTATAGCGATACTCCACGATGTGGAGTCGTTCATATTTCCAACAGATTTTGTTATTCTTATTGTGAAGTTGATTTTTAAGTGCCTATTATTCTTGGGAGTCCATTCCTTGCTACGGGTAGAGACTTAGTTGATATGGAAAAGGGGCAGATGAAATCCGGTTGAAAAATGAAGAAGCGACCTTCAACATTTGTAGGTCCATGAGGAAGAGTGGTGAGTTCAAATTGTTATCTGCTATATCCCACAAAGAAAAGATGAAAAAGGATAATGACCAAAAAAATAAAAAACGAGAGTTTATGGTTGGGGATTTGGTGTTGTTAGACAGTTCGAAGTTTCATTGGCTTCCAGGCAAGCTCAATTCCAAACGGACTGGCCTTTACTTGATTACCCAAGTGTTCCCTCATGGATCGGTTGAGTTAAAAACAAAGGAGGTAGTGCGGTTTAAGCTGAATAGAGAACAAATTAAACTCTATTTTGGGCATACTGCATCGGTGAATAAAGTGATAGAGGCATACCATCTTGATGAAGGCTGAGTAATCAAGTGTCCTCAGCGGTGCCGCGACGTTAAATTAGGTGCTTGTTGGGAGGCAACCCAATACTCATAGTTTTTAATTCTAGTAATCGTAGCATTTTCTACTAATGGGTTTTAAATTTGCAGGCACAGGACCAGGAAATTCTACAGAAAATCACTTTACAGCAGTCACTGACGGATACATCTACGAATTGTTGTTCCTGTGACGAACCGTCGCGTGAATCTGTCGTTCCAGGTACGTCTTTTTATTATTTTAAAACAAGGGCACACGCGACGAACCAACGACGTACCGTCATAACTGAGACGGACCATCGTTGAGGAATCGTTGCATCATTAATGAAGCGTACCCGACCTGACCCGGCTTGGGGTTTTTAAAATTCAACATTTAAAACCCCCACCCCTTCATTCCACCCCATTCCTTCACTCTTTCTCCCAGTTCCCTCCCTTTTCAACTTCAAAAGATCATAAACCCTCTCTATTACAACCATTATTTTCCCCAAATTCTCCAAATTCCTGAAATTCATCATGTACTAGTCGGAGCTGCTGTTGTGGGTCTCTACTTGATCACCAAGTACCTTTCTCTCTTGTTTTCCTCAAATTCTCAGGTATGTGTCTCTAATTACTACTCATTTCTATTGCAATTTTTTATCAACTTGTATTATCCTAGTTCTTCTTGATATGTTCATTCTTTAATAAAATTCTGTCTGACCTAGGTTGAAAATCATCGAAATTACCGTGTTAAAACCCTAGAAATAGGTGCTTTATCATTGCTAGTTTACTAGGTATTTGGGTTAGACAATTGTAGGTTAAAATACTACCAATTCGATTTGGGTCATATGGGATGAGTAGGGCATCCCCAGTTCTGTCACTGAGTTACATAACGAGACCCCGATGAAGGACCTTCATTGGGTCCGTTCCAACAGCCCTAACACCCCACTGTCCAATTTTCTCCAAGTGTCCACCAACGGCCACATGCGACGGACTGTCATTACCTTGACAGTCCGTCCTGCACAACCGTTATGGTTGTCGGAGACCCTATTCCTAAGGGTCTCTCACTTTTTAAGTTTCCTCCAACGGACACATGCGACGGAATGTCATTCCCATGAAGGTCCGTCCTGCACAACCGTTCTGGTTGTCAGAGACCCCGTTCCTACGGGTCTCTCTCTATTTTTTTCTAAGTGTCCTCAAACGGAAAGCTACGACGGACACTCATACCCACGATGGTCCGCCCTGCATAACCATTATAACGGTCAGAGACCCCTCTTTTAATGGTCTCCATACTTTTTCTAAGTGTCCTCTTACGGACAACTATGACTGACTGTCATTCCCTCGACTGTCCGTCCTGCATAACCGTTATGATGGTCCGAGACCCCTCTCCTAAAGGTCTCCATATTTTTTTAAGTGTCCTCTAATGGACACCTACGACGGACCGTTGTACCTATGACGACCTCCTTCATATACCGTCATACTTGTCAGAGACTCTTCTTTAAGGTTCTCCATATAAAAAAAGTACAAGTAAGACACGACGGACCCCATGATAGTCCGTCATACTCACAACGAGCCGTCACCTGGCTCGTCGTGTTTCATTTTACTATAGAAATGTCATTACATCTTAACTCTTTTATTTATTTTTTGTGGTTTTGCTAGTCTTCTCTGGTCCTTCTAGTACTAATATTTATTCTTTACAAGTACTATCTATTATGGAACCAAAACACTATCGAGTCTACGCAGGTGGGCAATCAAAGTCTGTCGCCCCGTCTGCCCGCCTAGTTATTGGCTTTGATGATGAGCATGACCCCGAGTACGTGCCCCCAGGCACTTCCACTCCTTCCCTAACTGCACGTGCTGTCAGAGCCACACCCGAAAAGGTGGCGTCCGGCGTAGTCACTGCCTCCCAGTCTTATGAGGAGCGCACACTGACCGGAAGACCTTCTGGGTCAGCAACTAGTGTAGAAGGAGCGTCTGGCTCCTTAGGAGTTTCATGGTTGGAGGAAGCCTCCGAATTTGCTGAGGTTCCCTCACCCGCCATCGGTGCATAGACTGCCTCGTCTGATGAGGCTGACAGTTTAGAATACACCCCCGGTTCATTAACTCGTGCTCTCACCCCGGTTACTGAACAGTCGAACCGGTTGTGTGTCGACGGGTAGTATCAATTCTATTCCGATGCAAAATTCTTGAATGACATAGGAGTCATGACTCGTACCCTTATATTGGAGCGGCGGGTCCTTATGGAAAGTCTCCCGACGATGCCAGAGATCTAAATAAAATATCTTGACCAGACATCGACTGGAGTGGACAGCGCGTCCGTTGGGACGTTATAGTGAAGAGTTGGTCTGAAAGTTCTACGCCTCATATGAAAGAAGCGACTCTCAGATCACATATTGATAGGCGGGCTGCTCCCACCAAACAGGACCCACTGGAGAAGGTCCGAGTACGTGGCATTCAGGTTGATATCTCCCTGCCTTCCATCCACCGGTATCTATACGGCAAGAATGTTGATGCCAACTGGACCCCTCTCAGCGCCGAGTTTGACTACCGATGGCAGATTGTCAAAGATGGCTAATTCCTGCGTGAGCCATCGCTTTGAGAGACCACCAAGAGGTGGATGGCCATGCATTTGTCCGTTGATAGAGAAGGTGCTGACTGGGTGACCGAGCCGAAGGGAGCCATCAAGAAGGCCAACCTGACCTTCACGGTGAAGTTTTTGTTGTTGATTGTCTGCCACTGCCTTTCCCCAACAGCCGCTGATAATATAGTCACATGGGATCGATCAGTATTGATGGCGGCGATGATAGCCGGGTTTGAGGTGGATTTTTCTTGGCTTCTACAGGCACTCATACACGAGAGGGCTTTTATGGTCACAATTACTTACATTTTCCCGTGCATGGTATTTTCTCTATGAAGGTCCACAGGTATGCCTATATGGAATATTGATCATCTCAAGACTCCGCTGGGCACTGCTGATATCGTCCATATCAGGGATGAGGCCAATGAGTCGGCTCCATGCAGAGGGCCTCATCTAGAGTTGCCTCCACTTGGTGACAATCTAGATGATACGGTAGCATAGGCTTGCACGACTACGCAGGAGGCTTCCACTAACACTACTCTGGTCGAGTCTATCCTGGGTAGTAGCACTGCCCCGATCTCCTCTCGTTTAGCCCCTTTCCCCACTCTGGTCCTGCTTGCTAGGGTCCAGAAATTAGAGGCACAGATGGCTAAACTTCTGCATCACATCCAGCCTTGGATGCCGAAGTCTATTGCTGAGGCAGAAGAGCGCTTGGAGCGGAGAATGGTCCAGCAAACAGAGCGGAAGATCGCTGAGGATCATCAGTGCTTGGACGCTTTTGAGTTGCGAGTGTTAGCCCGACCAGCCCCTCAGGTGGATGTGTCAATCCTTCAGGCTACGATTGACAGTATTCGCACAGACATCGACATGATCTTAGATGCTACTGTGCCTGGGTCTGAGGCCCCTTCTGCAGATCTTGCTGAAGACAATGTGATGGCGGTCGTGGTTGCCACTTTAGATATTCCACCACCTCCCCCTCGAGAGCATGCCAAGAGGCGTGGGGGTCGAGAGGACGATGAAGCTCGAGCACGGAAGAAGGAGCACCGTGAGATGGAGGCTGCGAGGAAAGCCTCGCTTGCTGAGGAGGAGGCACGTCATATGAGAGCAAGAGAGTTAGCAGCTGGGGCGTCTAGTTCCAGAAATATGGAGATATCGGGAGGCACTACTAATAGTGTTGTTGATGCTGAGGACACCACTGAGGGTGTCCAGATTATAGATGTAGTGGGTTCTGGGGAATCGGACCCACCAGCTTGCTGATCGTCAGCAATTTGCGCCCCGGGTTTGCTTCACCTACCACTCTTGTATTTCAATATTTTTTATGCATTGGGGACAATTGCATTTTTGTTGGGGGTGGGGTAAATCGAAAGTGAGTGCTAGGGTGAAGTCTGAGTAGCCCAATTCACAATCCTCTTTTGGGGTTTTCTTGGTTGTGTTCTTTTTCCCCAAGAGACTGATTACTTTTTCTATTGAACAGGCATGTCTATATCTTGTGTACATAGTTTAATTCTGAAGCATGATGGCTAAAATGATAACCTGAGAAAATGTAAAATGATGCATGACTAGGCATAGTAATAGATAAATGTGTGGCTCTAAACATGACATAGAGGTACACCACTGCATGACCCTAAGTTTAAAATTCGAACTAGCTGTCTGATAATCTGGTAGAGTAATGAGATGTCAAGTGATTGTGAGGAAGATTTGAATGTTCCACTATTTGTACTGAGCTAGATTTTGCCTAGTTAGTCCTGTTAAAAGTAAGCTGTAATAGACAATTAGGAAAGGACCATAGGCCCTTACTCAATATAGCGCATTTTTAGCCTAAATAAAACAAAATCAAATGAAATTTATCCTTCTTTGATCCAAATGATTTGAGCTTAAACTAGACCTTTCTTTTTCACCCTAACTAATATTTTCTGAGAATAATGTGTTGGCTCTGTTCCCTCCTTGGACATGTGCACTTCATCTTATGCCAAAAGCATAAGTTGAGGGTGGCTAATGTAGTAAAGAACCCTTATTATGGCTCTGACCCAACTTTGATTATTGTGTACTTTAACTCATGGCAAAGCCATGAGTTGAGGGTGGCTATTATGAGGAATGCTTTGGAATGTGGGGTAGAAAGAACAAAGAGAGATAAAGAACAAAAGTAAAGTGACTAAAGAATTAGTTGCAAGAAAAGTAAAAAAGAAAAGAAAAATATATATAAAAGAAATACAAGCAAGAAAAGTAGAGAGTCACTTACACAAATGAAGAAAAAAGGGAAAATAGCAAGGTGAGAGAATGTGAGAAATTGGGCAATAAAATGATAGAAAATGGTATGATTAGACGATATGTCAACTAGGGCAAAAAGTCACTAAAGTATACCTAAATATACCCTACCTTACCCTGAGCCTATTTTACAAGCTAAGAAAGTCCTATCGTGATCCTATGAGTTGTATAGTGAATTTAAAGAAGTGAAAATAAGGGCAAACTTATGGCAATATGTATGAATGAGTGTGAATTTGTTCTGAGTGTGACTGTTGAAAACTAATCCTTATACTGAAACTAGAATCATTGTGTGAAAAATGAGGATTTTGTTTTGAAGTGAGGACACTAGTTGCAATAGCGGAAATTTTAGCACCTCGGTGAGAAATTGACGAGGATAGGTGTTAGTGCATGGTGAGCCTGTGTCATGGTCTGATTCCACATAATTCAAGCCTAATAGTTATAGCATGCGTAAATATGATGAGATTGATCGGGATTGATAGCCAAATGATTGCAAAGGATAAAACGTGGACACTATTGTACAAAGATTTTGTATTTAGTCATAGTGCGTCGCTTGAGGACAAACAACGAATTAAAGTCGAGGGTTTTTATATACCGTGGTTTCACGGTATTATTAATACTTTTTCCTTAAATTTAGTATGTCCAAAAGCCTTTTTGTGCTAATTTTTATGTAAGTTTCTCTGTATTTGCAGGAAATCTGTCTAAAAGATGAATGCAGAGGTTTTTGAGTGAGAAATACAGAAAAGTACCACCTACGGAGCTTGTGACGGTTCGTCGTGCCCGTGACGGTCCGTAGGTGGCATCGTAGTACAGCTGCTGAAGGAAAATAGGGAAGTCTGACCAAGTGTGGAGTTACGAAGTGCGTGACGGACCGTCGTAGCCATGAAGGCCGGTCCTGCTGGTTCGTAATGAAGTTCAGAGAAGTAATACTAGTACCCATATTCCAAGAACTTAAGTGTTTTTGAAGGGAGACCCTCAACGGATCGTTGTGCCTATGACAATCCTTCATACCTGCCGTCGAGGGTAATGGAGAGAGCAGCAGAAGAAATTGCACAAGTATGAGACGATGGAGTTCATGACGGTCCGTAGTAACCACGACGATCCGTCGCGAGGTCCGTCGACCCAGCCGCATTTTGACAGATTTCCAGCTAATACATTGCTTATTTAATTAGGTTTTTATTTTTATAAATAGTTCGAAAAACCTTATTTTTGAGGTTAGACCTTGGATCATTGATAGACTCTTGATTATTTTTAGACTCTTTGTGAGACTCTTGGATATTTTGAGACTCTTGTAATTAATTGTTGGTGATTTTTGTTGATTAATCATGCGAACTTTTGGCTTTTACTCTTTCTCATTGAAGTAAGTACATGAATTCTTATATATTATATTTTATTATTGTGAATATTACTATGGGTAACTAAACTCCATAACTAGGGTTGTGGGAACCATTGGCGAATAATGAGGTAAAAACTAAATGAAATAACAATTCTAGAATAGTGTCTTGCATGTACTGATAATTCTTTCTCTTAGAAGTCTTTTTAACGGATGGCCAAAGTTAGAACTCGCCTTATTGCTAATTGCCGGATCAAGGAGGTAGATAATAGGAAAAGAATTTTATCAACATAGATTTAGTGTATACTCTCTAATAGGCTAGTATTTATTGGTACAAGGTAATAACTTAGTCAAATATCAAATATGATGCTTAATATGAGGTAAAGATAAGGGTTAGTGTAGCAACACACGTAGCCGGACCAAAGTGCGGAGTGAAATTTTCTTGATGCCGGACCAAGGATTCAGAAATACATAACTTTTCACTTTGCATGCTAGATACTAGAAAAGAATTGTTATAGTTAGAATTATCAAGTTATGAACCTGTGGGGAACACGTAAATCCTAGTTACTTTTATTAATTGATTAAACTCCAACATTCGAAGCTGTTAAGTGTCTCCTTTATTTTGCTAGTTATTTTCATTTATTTTGAAATAGAAAACCCCCTTTTATCATTTTTTCTTTCCAAGGAAGTAATTGACTGAACAATAGTAATAATAGATTGAAGTTAAGTCTAAACAATTTTTCTCGTGGGAACGATTCCAACCTCACTAGTTTGGTTATTTACTTGACACGACCGCTTTACTTCTTATTTGAGAAGTATGTTTGAGCGTATCAGTCCTACATCTCAATTCTCTCAATATCATATTTAACATTGTGTTCTATACCTCAATTTTATGAAATTCTTGATATGGGTTGTCCTTTTTATGAATTCTAAATTCTTATATTATGAGATTGCAATATTATGTGCAGTGATATCAATGAGTTGTTGGTCATGCTTATATTTCACATGAATCCTTGGGGATGAGATTTTTATTGAAATCCTTTGTGAATTTTTTTTCAAGCATTGGTTTTCGAATTTAAAAATTCGTGCAAGAGTACTTTTTACATATATTTTGAGAAAAAATTAATTGAAAACAAATGGTTTCAAAAATATTATTTTCATATTAAGAAAAGAACTACTATTTTTATGAAGAACATAAACAGTTTTCAAAAGCACTTCAGTTAAGCCTTAAAGAGGGCATTTGGCACTACCCGGTGTGATGGCACTTGTCTTATGCCTCCAAGACAAGTCAGCCTAAAACCCAATATCTAACAAAGTGCGGAAGTAAATGACAATCCAACAACAATTTCTAGTATGAAACCAAGTAAATTTAATTCAATCCCCAAAACCAGGTTGTCACGTGCACAAGCCGCTAATGTAAATATTAGAATTGAAACAAAATATAAGTCTAAAAGGAAGTTGTCTTTCGAGTAAAAACAAAGTCATAAACTGGAGTAGGAAAGTCCGCTGAGATGACAAGCAGCTACCTTCACAACCCTCCACAAGATGCCTCGGAAACGAAAAGAATGACAGGTGTCACGAAGATCCGGGCTCGTAACCTACAAAAATTTGTAGACGCAAGGGGTGAGTACCAAACCACGCGGTACCCAACAAGCAAACCTCTAAACACAAGTTAAGTGAAAAAAAAATATGGGTACTCCTTACACCCTATCTAAACCTTCACACTACAGCCTAAAAGTTTACAGTTTACCAAACACACAACACAATAACCACACTCTATCTGTTTACACATTCTCAATAACAACTCAATATTCAACAGTCACAAGCTTCACGGAGAAACAATCACAAGATCAGCAAAACACGTGTTCAAGTTCATCAATAATAAAATATGCAATGCCATTAGATGTAATGTCAAGTATAATGATGCATGTCTTTCTTAACAATAGACACCCGCTGTCTCTCAGTCCGGGACCCATGGGGGACATATCTGTCCATGCATCTGTCGCGGCGTACGACACGACCCTCGATAAAAGTAACCTTCGCGGCGCACGATACGACCCTCGAAATATAATATCCATCGCGACGCGCGATACGACCCTTGAAATTATACATCCTTATACCACAATCATGTCTCAGATACAATGCAATTGACATGCTCAAATGAAAATGAGGAGATAACCATTTTGATAACAAAGCACAATTTATAGCAATGAATACAACACTAACAAATAAGCAACAAGTCTCCAAATCGTTCTCAACACCACACAAGGAAATACACGAATTTCATACGCTTAACAAGAGTTTAGAAATCCACTTTCCTTAACCACTCGAATAATCACTCTGGGACTTGAGCCTTCCCTTTCCGTTGAGCTTCCAAATCGATGCAATCTATGCAAGTATATATATTCACAATAAGGTTTCAGAATTAACAACACTCACACTTTTGTTTGTTTAATCTTGACTTAAAATTTCACCCCAAATTTATAATCAAGTTCGTAATTCTTGATGCCAACTAACATTTCAACTATTATATTTTCCAAGTTCCAAGTCTAAGGTTAAGTCCCTCTTTTTTTTCAATACCAACTCTAATAATTAACAAACAATTAAATATCTATCCTAGTATAACAAACTCAAATTATAATATGCTAACATAGTAAGGATATTTCTATAAATTTACTCTCCAATACTTCCATCTAGTCAAAGGCTTAATAAGTAAAGGTCACAATCCTGATACATTCTCAACTTTACAAAATACAACTTTTTACATATATTTTCCTTTCCAAACACTTCCAACAACCCAATTTAAAAATATCTTAGTTTATAATTTAAACAATAAGAAAAGAAATATAAATAAAAGAAGAAAAAAATATTAAAATCGATGGTTTTACGAAGTGGAAAAAAAACAATTTGCAGATTGTATTATCTGCATCCAAACTTTCCAAACATATATGTATGATTATATCGTGGCAATCAATGCCAATGATTAGATTATTGTTAGTATTATTATTTTTTATTTTTTTACAACAATTAAAAATATTATAAAATAATTAAAATTGTAAAGATTTGATTAATACATTACTCTTTCTCTTTCTACCTACCATAAATGCCTATGCATATATATGATATATAATATATAATGTTGAAAGTAGCAATTCAAAGCAACATACCTGCACACGTTCAATGTCGCCGCCACAAGAAGTTCCTCCTTTTCCCAAAAAAAAATTTCAGAATTATTTAATTACTAAAAGTGATAGGTTTTACCCACATATTTTATTAAATATAGGCTAAAAAGGGTATAGGGTCTTAAATAAATTATCACTTTAGCCCTTAAATTATTGATGAATTAAATTAAGTTAACAAATATTCAAAAATTCTAAAGAGGAGCTTTTGGGTCATTACATTATTCACCACTAAAAGTCATGTTCGTCCTCGAACATAAGGTGAAAGAAAGTACCTGAAGCTTAAAAAAGTTGTGGATATCTAGCATGCATGTCAGACTCAGTCTCCCAAGTTGCCTATCCCGCAGATCGGTGCTTCCATTGCACTTTCACTGAAGCAATCTCCTTGGTTCTAAGCTTGCGAACCTGCCTATCCAAAATAGCTATAGGTTCCTCCTCAAATATCAAGTCTGGACTTAACTCCACAGAGTCAAGTGAAATCACATGAGATTTATCCGGAATATACTTCCGAAGCATAGAGACATGGAAAACAGGATGAACTGCCGACAAACTAGGTGGCAAGGCCAACTTATAGGCCACCTCTCCCACTCGGCTCAAAATCTCAAAAGGTCCAATGAACCTAGGGCTAAGGTTTCCCTTCTTTCCAAACCTCATCACACCCTTCATGGGTGATACTCGGAGCCAAACATGATCACCCTCCATAAACACAAAGGCTCTAACTCTCCGATCTGCATAACTCTTTTGTCGACTCTGAGCTGTCAATAATCTATACTGAATCATACGGACTTGCTCCATAGCATCTCTAAGCAAGTCTATATACAAAGAGTCCATCTCTGCCGAATTAAACCAACCAATCGGAGACCTACACCGTCTTCCATACAACGCCTCAAATGGGGCCATCTGTATACTAGAGTGATAACTGTTACTATAGGCAAACTCCACTAATGGTACATGTTGATCCCATATAGCACCAAAATCAATCACACACGTTCAAAGCATCTCTTCCAATACCTTAATGGTCCGCTAAGATTGACAATCTGTTTGAGGGTGAAATGAGGTACTCATATCTAACTGAGTACCCAAACCATGTTGTAATGCCTTCCAGAAATGAGAAGTAAACAGTGAACCCCGATTCGATATGATAGAAATTGGAACTCCATGTAGGCGCACAATCTGACTGATATGTAGCTCAGCTAACTTCTCTGCTATATACTTCACCCGAACCGGAATAAAGTGGGAATACTTGGTCAGCCTATCAACAACAACCGAAATGGAGTCATAACCACTCGCTATGGTAGGCAAACCCACAACAAATTCCATAGTAATCCGCTCCCACTTCCAAGTAGGAATAGGCATCCTCTGAGATACACCCCCGCGCCGCTGGTGCTTACACTTGACCTGCTGGCAAGTCAAACATCTCGAAACAAAGTCTGTAATATCTCTCTTCATTCTACACCACCAGTAATGCTAACTCAGATCATGATACATCTTCGCCACTCCCGGATGGATGGAATACCGAGAATAATGGGCCTCCTCAAGGATCAATCTAATAAAATCACCTGTCTTGGGCACACAAATCCTGCCTCCGATCCTCAAGACATCATCAGAACCAAGGACAGCCTCCTTAGCTTCCCCTCTTAATACTTTGTCTTGAATGACACATAACTTTTCATCATTGAACTGGTGTGCACGGATCTGCTCGACTAAATAAGATCGAGCCTCAATAAAAGCAATCATCCCATCACTTTCCTCTGAGATCTGCAATCTGACAAGACTGTTAGATAACAATTGAACATCTCTAGCCAATGGTCTCTCCTCAACACTAAGAGATGCAAGACTCCCCATGCTATGAGTCTTCCTACTCAAAGCATCGGCCACAACATTGGCCTTCCCGGATGATACAGAATGGTCACGTCATAGTCCTTCAGCAACTCAAGCCATCTTCGCTGCCTCAAGTTCAAATCTCTCTGACTAAAGATATACTGAAGACTCCGATGATCAGTGAAGATCTCACAATGCATTCCATACAAATAATGACGACATAACTTAAGTACAAATACCACAGCCGCCAACTCCAGATCATGAGTAGGGTAGTTCTTCTCATGGGACTTCAATTGACTAGAAGCATAAGGAATCATTTTCCCCTTCTGCATCAATACACCACCCAATCCAACTCCTGAAGCATCACAATACACTGTAAAGTCGACACCCTCCTCAGGTATAATCAACATAGGAGCTGAAGTCAACAAATTCTTGAGTTTTTAAAAGCTCTACTCACACTCATCAGACCACTAAAAACGCACATCCTGTCGTGTCAATCTAGTTAATGGAGCTGCAATAGTAGAGAAACTCTGAACAAATCGTCGATAATAGCCTGCCAATCCCACAAAAACTCCGAATCTCAGTAGGTGAAGTAGGTCGCGTCCAGCCTCTAACTGCCTCAATTTTGGCCGGATCTACCCTAATACCCTCCTTGGACACCACGTGTCCCAAGAATGTCACAGAAGTAAGCCCGAACTCACACTTTGAGAACTTGGAATACAACTTCTCTTCTCTCAACCTCTGAAGTACAATCCTCAGGTGTCGGACATGGTCCTCCTCAGTCTTAGAGTAAACCAAGATGTCATCGATGAAAACAATCACAAAAGAATCAATGTATGGTCGAAACACCCCATTCATCAACTCCACGAATGCTTCAGGGGCATTTGTCAATCCGAAGGACATCACTCGAAACTCATAATGCCCATACCGGGTCCGAAAAGCTGTCTTAGGGATATCTGATGCCCTAATCTTCAACTGATGATACCCAGACCTCAAATCAATCTTAGAGAACAATGATGCTCCCTGTAATTGATCAAATAAGTCATCAATACGCGGAAGAGGATACTTATTCGTCACTGTAACTTTCTTCAACTGTCTGTAATCAATACACATCCTCATAGTTCCATCATTTTTCTTCACAAACAATACAGGGGCACCCCAAGGTGACAAACTAGGGCGAATAAAACCCTTACTCAATAAATCCTGCAACTGATCCTTCAATTCTTTCAACTTTGTTGGAGCCATACGGTATGGAGGGATACAAATAGGCTTAGTGCCCGGCTCTAAATTAATAGCAAAATCGATATCCCTATCGGGAGGAACACCTGTTAGATCAGAAGGAAATACATCGGGAAACTCCTGAACCACGGGAACAGAGTCAATGGGAAGTGGTTCAACACTAGTATCCCGAATAAAAGCTAAGTAAGACAAACACCCCTCTCCACCAGTCTATGAGCACGGGTAAAAGCATTGACCTTGCTAGGATAAGAACCACTAATAGTCTTCCACTCAACCCTCGGAACACCAGGCATTGCTAAAGTCACAGTCTTAGTATTACAATCAAGGACAACATGAAAAGAAGAAAGCCAATCCATACGCAAGATAACATCAAAGTCCACCATCCCCAGAATGATTAAGTCTACCCAAGTGTCATACCCAGCCAAAGAAAGAAGACATGATCGATATACTCGATCCACCATTAAGGGCTTACCCACGGGTGTAGAAACATGAATAGGTGTAAAGTCATGCTATCACATATCATATCAAATTTAGCAGCAAAATACGTAGACACATAAGAGAATGTAGAACCTGGATCAAACAACACAGACGCAGGTCGATGGCATACTGGGATGATACCTGTAATAACAACATCAGAGGTCTCCGCCTCAGGTCTTCTGGGGAAAGCATAGCAGTGGCCTCCTCGTCCACCTCCATCCCGGGTGGTACCTCTACCCCCACTCTGCTGAGCTGCAACACCACTACTAGAAACTCTATCACCTCTACCTGACTGAACTCTGCCACGACCGCTACCCTGTGGTGCTGGTGGTCTAGTCTGAAATGAAGAATTAGGTCAATGCCACCACGACCCCTTTATGAAGTACACTGCCACATTAGATGATCGGGATCTCCACAAGTAAAACAAAATCTCTGACCTGGGAACTGTTGTGTGGACCCTGAAAACCCACTATAATTTCCTCGCCCTATAGGTCGCTGCTGTGAACTGTACGAGCTCTAACCCGGGATATAAAAACCCCTAGATGTCTGGCCACCCTCAAATGTCGGTATAGATCCATGAATAGGTCCCCGCTTCTGAAAACAGCCACTCACTCTTTGTGATCCCCTACCTCAAGATGAGGCACCATGAAACTGGCCTAATATACGGGCCCTTTTTGGGTCCCTAAACTCCTCTCTCTCCATCAATTCTGCCTCTTTGGCGGCGCTCACAATGGAATGGAAAGAAGCCCCCTCCCTAGATGCCCGAAACACAGTGCTGACCTGATAGAGAAAGTCAATCCCATCACAAATTTGATGATCCTCTCTGTCTCATTTGGAGTAATGGCCAACGCATGCCTAGACAACTGGAAAAAATGCGCCTCATACTCTGTAACCGATAAACCATCCTATCTTAGACTCTCAAACCTCAAGCGACTCACCTCTCTCATGCTCCATGGGATAAAATGATCTTGGAATGTACTAGCAAACTGCTCCCAAGTCACTGGAGGAGATCCAACTGGCAAACATCCCGAATAATTCCTCCACTAGTCTCTCGCTGGTCCACGAAGCTGGAGTGTAGCATATCGAACCCCATGTGACTCAGCTAATCCAACCACCTCTAGTAACTCTCGGCAGGTAGTTAGAAACTCATGAGCGTCCTCGCTCTTCCCACCCTGAAACTGAGGTGGGTCCATCTTTCGAAATCTCTCATACCTACACTGCTCATCCTCTGTCAGAACAACCATCGATGCAACTTGACCCCCAACTGCTGGTGCAACATCATTCTGAACCGCGGGATCTACTGGTAGTTGCCCCACCGCATCCTGAACAACTGGAGCTTGTTGTTGATCTTGGGTCTGAGCCCCCTCTATAGTACGAGAGTCATGTGGTGTGGTAGTCTCCCCACCACCCTGAGAAAAGCCCTCTAGCACACTTAACACCCTCAATAGTGTATCCTGAAGCAAAGGTGTGACTACAGGATCTGGAGGAACCTGGTCCTCTCTTCCATCAATCTGAGGTTCTGTAGAGACCTCTCTAGCACGACCTCTCACTGGTGCTGCTCCACGTCCACGACCTCTGGCTATTGTCGTACTACTAGCACGACCTCTAGCTCGAGATCTACCCCTACCTCTAGATGGGTCCTCAACAACTTCCTCGGGAAGTGCCTCCCCCCTACCACCAGTAATATTAGTTCTAGTCCTCGTCATTTGTCAAAATAGTATACAACAACTCAGTGCTAAAGAAGGTGACTACGCACGATGAGAAAGAATGAACAAAAAGAAGTTTCCTAGTAATCCTCGTAGCCTCTCAGAGATAAGTACAAACGTCTCCGTACTGATCCTTAAGACTCTACGTAGACTCGGCTTGTATACACGTGAGACCTATGAACCTGGGGCTCTGATACCATTTTTGTCACGAACCAAAAATAGGTGTGATGGCACTTGTATTATCCCACAAAGACAACTCAGCCTAAAACCCAATATCAAACAAAGTGCGGAAGTAAATTGCAATCCAACAACAATTTTTAGTATGAAACCAAGTCATATTAATTCAATCCCAAAAACCAGGTTGTCACATGCACAAGCCTATAATGTAAATATTAGAATTGAAACAAAATAGAAGTCTAAAATGAAGTTGTCTTTCAAGTTAAAACAAAGTCATAAACTGGAGTAGGAAAGTCCGCTGAGATGACAAGCAGCTACCTTATGACCCTCCACAAGATGCCTCGGAAACGAAAAGAATGATAGGTGTTACGAAGATCCGGGCTCGTAACCTACAAAAATTTGTAGACGCAAGGGGTGAGTACCAGACCACGCGGTACCCAACAAGCAAACCTCTAAACACAAGTTAAGTGAACAAAATACGGGTACTCCTTACACCCTATCTAAACCTTCACACTACAGCCTAACAGTTTACAGTTTACCAAACACACAACTCAATAACCACACTCTATCAGTTTACACATTCTCAATAACAACTCAATATTCAACAATCACAAGCTTCACAGAGAAACAATCACAAGATCAGCAAAACACGTGTTCAAGTTCACTAATAATAAAATGTGCAATGCCATTAGATGCAATGACAAGTGTAATGATGCATGTCTTTCTTAACAGTAGACACCCACTGTCTCTCAGTCCGGGACCCATGGGGGACATATCTGTCCATGCATCTGTCGCGGCGTCCGACACGACCCTCGATAATAGTAACCTTTGCAGCGCGCGATACGCCCCTCGGCATATAATATCCATCTCGACACGCGATACGACCCTCGAAATGATACATCGTTATACCAAAATCATGTCTCAGATACAATGCAATTGACATGCTCAAATGAAAATAAGGAGATAACCATTTTGATAACAAAGCACAATTTACAGCAAGGAATATAATACTAACAAATAAGCAACAAGTCTCCAAATCGTTCTCAACGCAAGACAAGGAAATACACGAATTTCATACGCTTAACAAGATTTTAGAAATCCACTTGCCTTAACCACTCGAATAATCACTTTGGGACTTGAGCCTTCCCTTTCCGTTGAGCTTCCAAATCGATGCAATCTATGCAAGTATATATATTCACAATAAGGTTTCAGAACTAACAACACTCACACTTTTATGTGTTTAATCTTGACTTAAAATTTCATCCGAAATTTATAATCAAGTTCGTAATTCTTGATGCCAACTAACATTTCAACTATTATATTTTCCAAGTTCCAAGTCTAAGGTTAAGTGCCTTTTTTTTTTATACCAACTCTAATAATTCACGAACAATTAATTATCTATCTTAGTATAAAAAACTCAAATTATAATATGCCAACAATAGTAAGGATATTTCTATAAATTTACTCTCCAAAACTTCAATCTAGTCAAAGGCTTAATCAGTAGAGGTCACCATCCTGATACATTCTCAACTTTACAAAATACAAATTTTTACATATATTTTCCTTTCCAATCACTTCCAACAACCCAATTTAATAATATCTTAGTTTATAATGTAAACAATAAGAAAAAATAAATAAATAAAAGAATAAAAAAATATTAATATCGATGGTTTTACGGAACGAAAAAAAAAACAATTTGCAGATTGTATTATCTACATCCAAACTTTCCAAACATATATGTATGATCATATCGTTGCAATCAATGCCAATGATTAGATTATTGTTAGTATTATTTTTTTTACAACAATTTAAAATATTATAAAATAATTAAAATTGTAAAGATTTGATTAATATATTACTCTTTCTCTTTCTACCTACCATAAATGCCTATGCATATATATGATATATAATATATAATGTTGAAAGTATCAATTCAAAGCAACATACATGCACTCGTTCAATGTCTCCGCCACAAGCAGTTCCTCCTTTTCCCTATTTTTTTTTCAGAATTATTTGAGTACTAAAAGTGATATGTTTTACCCACATATTTTATTAAATATAGGCTAAAAGGGTATAGGGTCTTAAAAAAGTTATCACTTTAGCCCTTAAACTATAGATGTATTAACTTAAGTTAACAAATATTCAAAAATTCTAAAGAGGAGCTTTTGGGTCATTACAGCATTAGTTTTTACAATGATTTTAGAGTACTATTTTCATCAAAGTGTAAAGAGTTTTCAAAGTATTTCAGAAAGATAGAGTACATGTAAATTCACTCTTAAAGATGCCATTTTTTTTTGTAATTATCTCAACCCAGTGAGTATTTTACATAGCAAACAATTATATATTTTGAGAGTAGTATTGAACACTTATATAGGTGAAAGTTAAGAAAAATCACGACCTCCTTAAACTACTTAGTCGGCATAGGTAGGATCATACCTCAAGGCAGGCGATTCCTCACCTACCTCAATAAGGATTTTAGTGGATCCTATATATATACATATAAATATTTATTATTATTGCACTCCTACATAAGAGCTTAAATTATTTTTATCAGGATCCATACTATATTTCAGTTGAGTTACTTTCAGCCTTTTAGTTTAGTTATTTGTGTTATTCATCCCTTACATACTCCTTCATTTAATGTACTTATGTCATTCGACTTGCATCGTTTCACCATGGTGCAGATTCATGTACTTGGGATCATCAACAAGAGATCCATTGATATCACATCATCTTCTTATCAGCTTTTGGTGAGACCTCTTTGCATTCGGAGGACTCTAGTTTTATTATTTGTTAGTAGTAATGCGTTGAGGTGTCGTGGGTCTCATCCTGATACCTATCTTTACAATAAAGGCTTCATATATAAACAGTCTTGGTCAATCTTTCAATTCAATTAAAATATTTATTTAAAACTTTATGTTTAATACTCAATATTTTTAGATAAATTTTAAGATTTAATAAGTTGTTTTTATATAATTCTTTAGTTTTGATGCTTGATTTTATCTTCCATTTGGAGTCAACTAATATCAGGGTTTGCTTGGGACCAACAGTGATTCTCAAGTGTTTGTCACGTACAAATAGAGCCATCAATATGTGATAGGCCTGGCCTAACCCGGGATTTAATAGGGATGGGCTGCGATTTTTGGATCCAATTTGAGAAAAGGGCTTTTTAGCCGGCCTGAATAAGCCTGCTGATTTGTGGGGCTTGAGAAATATTGGTAGGGCCGCCTCGTAGGCCAATAAAAATTAGTTCAAAGATATAATATAATAATAAAATTTAAAATTAATGAGATTCAAACTCAAAATAATTAAGTTAATATTTCTATTTTGATATTTATACTTTTACTTGAAACAAACTTAATAAATATTATAAAGATAATTTTATTTGTGGATCTAATTAAAAAGTGGTAACAATAACATCATGTAATATTTTTTTGTGGATATTTTTGATGATATTTTTAAATTATAATTTATAATTTAATTTAGTAACTCTATTAATAACATAATTTTTTGAAAAGATGGATGGCCGGCAAGTCTGTAGCCCACGTACTTGTGGGTTGGGTCGGCCATTTTCTGGCCCACATAAAAAATGGGCTAGCCCGTCTGACCCGTAAAATGCCGAAGCCTTTATGGGTTATCCCGAATGGGGTGGGATAGCCCATATTGACAACACTATGTACAAGGTATGGGCTCAAATCGTGACATTAAGGGTGTGTTTAATATGAAGGAAAACATTATTCGGAAAATGTTTTCCAATTCTCTCATATTTTGTTTGGGTGAAATGTTTTTGAAAATATTTTTAACATCAACTCATTTTTCTCAAATTTAAGGAAAATAACTTACCTTCAAAAATTAGAGAAAATGCATTCCAAAACTCTTCGCTAAAAATATTTTATTTTTTGAAACAATTACTTTTGATGTAAACATAAATTTAAAGCTTATTTTAAAAAGAATATTTTCAACTTCAACTTTTTTTTACCTCTCTCTCACCTCCATCCCACGCCATCCCCTACCCCCCCCCCCACCTCCACCCCCTTCCAAAAAAAATAAGTTTGTTTTAAAATATTTCAAATTTTCAAATTTTTATTTTCACCCTACCCTCAACCTCCCCCCTCACAAGCCCCCCCCCCCCAAATAATAAAATAAAATTAAAGTTAAGTTTTTAAACAATATTTTCAAATTCTTATTTTTCATCCCACCCCACCCTAATCTCGACCGCTTCCCCCTCCACCCGCCAAAAAAATAAGTTTTTTATTAAAAAAGTATTTTCAATTTTAAAAATAATATCCGTAAACATAAAGTTTGTTGTGATGCCTCTCAACGATTGGTGTTTCTAAATTAACAAAGAGTCAGCGTGTTGTGAAGTGCATGACCTAAAATTTGAAAGATGCATACTGATTAATTATTCTTTTCTTTTTATGTTTCTTTTGTGTGTGTGTTTTGCTTGGATAAAGATAGATAATACTAAGTAATGTTAGAATAAATGTCATCAAATACATTAAAGACAATTCATTTTGGACAATTGAAGGTGTAATAATTTTGGTCAAAAGTTACAATTCATCAACCATATATTTGAGTAACTATAATGATAATTTATGGGATAGTTAACAAGAAAAAGGTGACGCAAAATATATTGAGATTATGTTAATATATAGAATTATTAGTAAAAGGTGTGCACAAAAGTTATAATTTTGAAATGGTCTCAAAATTAGTGATTACTTTTACGAAGAGTTCTGACTTTTACGAAGAGTTGTGACTTTTATGAAGAGTTGCGACTTTTTTGAAAAAGTGTGACTTTTATGAAAGATTGTGACTTGTCCAAAGAGTTGTGAACTTTTCGATAAGGCACAATAAGCATTTGCTCACATTATCCTTTGTTTTCAATAAATAGAGGGATTTTCTCTTAAAACAACAAAAAAATTTGCAATTCATCATCTTCTTCTTCTGCACAGTTAAAATCCGTGTACTTTGCTCCTGTTGAGTGACTCACTGACGCCATTATTTTTGTATCAACACACTGTGAATAGAATCGTTGTGTCCTAAGGGGGTATATTCCTTTAAACCTCGTGTATTAGAATGGAATAATTTTCTTAAGGGGACAATGTCCATTGAGTGGCTCAAATTTTTTCTTTATGTTTCATATTATCATTACACATGTTGGTATGTTTTTTTTTTATAGACATTAATTTATTCTTACATTACTAATTTTATTTTTTTACTACATACTTTATTCTTTGTTGTTTATGTTTATGCTTTTGATCATTATATTGAAGTAAAGATATGTCAATCAAGAGTTTAATGTTATCATTAGACTATTGATAGCATGTAGATTAGAATTCTCAAACTCGTAAAAAAAATTATTTTGATCTTTATAGAGTTTTTAGTGGCTAAAAGATCCTTGGGATGTCCAAGAAGGACTTTGAGTGCTCAAATGTTATGGTGGTTCTATCTTATTGAGGCATTTGATCGATTAGTTACAAAAAAATAAATGAATAACCTTATTAAAAGGTTTGGGGTTCAAATGTTTGGTTCGAGTCAATGAATTACCCCTCAAAGTAAGATGAACCTATATTAATATGATATTATATATAATTATATCGTTATAAACTTTAATTTAAAAGTCCGAAAAAATAATTTAACCATATTGATCGAAACATAAACAACAGAATATGTCTTTTGGCTATAAAAGTAGTGTCATTGACTGCGAATGAATTTAAATAAGGGACTTGCGATGACATCATTTAATCAAAATTATTTGAGCGACATACGTTTTTCGTTGAACATAAATAGTTTTTTTTTTAAAAAAAATTGATAAACTTATCAAGTACACAACTCATAATATAAAATGTATAATATTTAGATTTTGTATGTAGAGGTCTTGAATAGGAGAAAAAATCTCGCAATTGATGAATAAAATGTTCGTACCACTTTTTGAAAATACAAATATAGACAACATAACAATTACATATATTTGAAGAAGACTTTGGTTACGAACAACCACAATAAAATGAAGAATTAATAACGAAATTCATAAACACGTATAATCAAATCATTTTGGTTTTACGATAAAAAAATATCTTGATAATTTATGGTAATGTTTTACCCTCTCAAAAATACTTTTATTATCAAATGTTTAGAAGTAGATTATTTGCGCGACCAATTTACCTAGTTGAATATAAATTAGGCAACTAAGATTATTCCATAAGCAAGTTTTTATCTTGAAATGATATTAATTTTAAAAATAGATATTACTCAAAAACACCACCTGAAAAATAATTGATTCTTCTTTAGATATATAAAAAAAATTACATATATTTGCAAACTTTTGATGAAATGTGTCATGCTGACTAGACAGTAAGATTACATTGAATATGTTGATTTTAAAGTTATACTTATTAACTTTCGTGATCAAATATTATACTGCTTTAGTTCATATTAAATCACTCAAGGTGACGTTTGACTACAATTCTAACATTTAGTAATATTTCAAAAAAGAACAATTGAATTTTTGTTAATATGTTTTGTTGTTATAAAATTTTGGTTAATGTAATCTAGCTCAAAATAAAAAAAAAATCTTTAATCAAATATCTTGTCAGGATGCAACGACTTGAGTCATGATGACACATACTATAACAAAACTATAGGTAAGTCAACCCATAATCCGAAACGACAAATAAATGCACATGGGGTAGAAACAACAATTAGTCAGATATACAAGATATAATTCAAAGGAAAAAGTAGAAGATAAGAAAGAAACCTATAAATATACATTAAAAACAAGAACCAATCCAAAAATCTGGTTGTCACATGTACAAAGAAATTACAAAAGAGTAGAAGTCCCAAAAGTGGACCTAAACTAGATAGATTTATCCAAAAATACAAAAGACTAGTCATAGTTACAACAGAAAGCCAAAGGTTGATCCACGACACCAAAAGTTCACCCACACCTCTGATACTTCTGTGATCGGCTCGATAACAGTTGTGGTGATTGGTGTTCAGACTTGCATCATGAAAATGATGCAAAGTGTAGTATGAATACATATATAACAGCTACCCAGTGACTTCATAGGCCGACTGAGTTTAAAATGTAAAAGCAACAGTGAAAAGTAGAAAGAAAAAAACCAATATTCAAGAAATTAAAACAATAAGAAAAATCAAAACTAAGAAGTACACGAGAGGAAAGAAAGAACTGTAATGTAACTAGATAACTATGGCCTAGATGGACTTATAAGCTCATATAGTAAATTTATGTGCAATTTAAAGTAAATAACTTAAATAGACCCTTATAAGCCCGATGGATAGATAGAAGAGCTAAGGTACTACTTAAAGAACTTGAGACCACTTCCAAAATTGCCACGCCCTTCCATGAACATGAACCCTGGGAAAGACAATCCAAGAACCCAAAACAATGACCCAATCGAGACTTGAACCCTAAAAAATAGGGTTGTGCCCGGACTTGAACTATAACACCCCGAAAATATCTGAGCTAAAACCCGAATAATTTTCATTTGTGAAAAAGGTTGTGTCATTTTATCCATAAAATTTTGTGTCACACTAGAGCTGATAAATTAGACAAAACTGCATTCAAGAACTATTACAGGCCCCAAGCAAACCCTTGACTTAGCAGAAGATTTACTCAAAAATATATGAACTCAATTGCAAATATTAATCTCAATTGTCTCAATCAAATAACTCATAATATATAAGAATATTCAACTATCTAACAATAAGCAACTCAAGTCTTTAAAACATTTAACAAAGAAATGAAAAAGACTCCTCAGAATACTACTATCTATGAAGCCTCTAATGAAAATTACGAATGCTGGGGCAAGACCCACGACATCCGAAAAAATTTAAAAGTAAATGGGAATCCCCCAGAAGCAACGAGGTTCACCAAAGAAATTCTGGAACAACGCATGATATCAACAGTTCGCCTATTGATGACCCTGAACTCCTATATCTACATCATAAAAGATGCAGGCCAAATGATGTACGTGCATGCAAGGGGATCTCTATGGCATAGAGATAAGCTTAAATTAATCAAAAGGAATAACAGACTCAACTCAACTCAACTTAAGGATGCATAAAGATACTCAAACTCAGAAGTACTCAACTCAGTTCAATATAAAAGCAACAATAAAGATACACTATATAAAAATATTTTTAAAAAGTAGATAATAACTCAATGTATTTAAAAATACAATAATAACTCTTTTACTCTTATTTGGGAGATTCTTTACCTGACAATCATCAGCATAAGCTATGTGATGATACAACATCACACCCATGTTGCTAGACCTATCCTATACACTACCAAAGTATAAGACATCCTCAACTTAGTGGATCCACTAAGCTTTGCTTAAAAAGCAATAACGAATAATCTAAAAGTATGACTCTTTCTACTCACATTGGCATACATGGTTTATAACGATTTTGAGTTGTCTAAACTAATCCTAATATCTCAATACTAATCCCAATAATATAACTCATGCTAATATGTTAAATATATCTCTTCATCCTCAGACTTTGAAATCACTACTCAAAAAGGTTCTCCTAAAAAAGATAGTACCCAAAAATCAGCATGAACGCATTTGGAAATCGATGTTTACTCTTATTTTAAATATAAAAATGTTTAACTTTGGAAATTCTTAGTTCCCATATATTCATTTATAAAAATAAAACTCAACTCTTCGTATCCTCATACTCAATTACTTAATTCTTAAGACAAGTTTTAATTTTTTTTGTAAAAAGACTTCTCAAAATAACTCATAAGACACTCAAAATAGTGTCTTATTCTTTTCTTTAATTTTATTATGAATTCAAGAGTTAAGATTCATGATATTAAGGAACTGATGACCTTACAACACCTCCAAATAAATCAATACTAAAATGAATCATCTAGACTCCACTCATGGATAAATATTGATAATGTCACTAAATATTTATCAAATAAAGAAACATATAATTCATTTTTAGATATTATAAAGCATGTTATGTACATTCCAAATGAGTATATGTAAATTCTTAAGCATTTCCAACAAGCGTGAAGTGTAGAAATCAAAATCCCCCAATGCTACTCATGAGACCTCCAATAAATTCATTGTTGGGGGTTTGGAGACCTGGAACTATATGAATTGAGACGGGAACAATGCTCCTTTCTTTTTTAATGACACCTTAGGTATATTTCTCTCTTTTAAGATTTTTTTTTTGTGCATTTGTGCTATATCATTTCTTTTTACATAAATTCGAGAATATAGTTGAAGAGGTCCAACTGAATGTTTTATGTTATAGGCCACTTTATATATTTAATTTATTTTATGCATTTGTTGAATTCTTCACAAGCAAAACTATTGAAATAATAGTGAATACAATAGTATCATTTTATATATTCTGATTTGAATTCTGGATGCTATAAGTTTGTGACACTAGTGTTCAAGTATGATCCTTCAATTGCAAATGGAGCCGGATTTGCAAAAAGTGTTTACTTATTCCCAAACTATTGGAGTTTCAGTAAATGTAATACAACCAAAACATTTTAAGTTAAGACTCGAACCATTCTTCATTGGTGAATAATATCATAACCGATGAATCTTAAATTATGCTTAGGTGTTAAGGTAAATAGTATAGTGTGGAAATAATGTTGGAGATGAATTAAGGTAAGGAAAATTCCCTAACACAAAATTGAGTTGAAGTATTCTTATTCGACTAAGTTTTGATATAAAATTCTACCTAGGTCAACTTCAAACAATTATATATCTTCGAATATAAAGAGTTATGTGGCCCTAAGCCTATCAAATTAAATGTTCTTGAACCTTCTTTAAAAAGCCACCAAGTTTGCATCTATTGGAGTTCAGAGTAAGAAGTTCTGCCTTTTTTACTGGACAATATCTTGTCATGTGCCGGCCGCGCGACTAAGATATTCTTCACGTGGGCGCGTGGTGAGTTAACAACTACTGCCTTCTTGTGTGGTAGGCTGCATGACTGAGTCATTTTATGTCAAGCGTGGGCGTATAAGTCTCTGAACCCCCCCCCCCCAATTACGTATTTCACCTTCTTAGTTCATAAATTTACACTAGAAAGAGATGTTTTCAAGAAACTAACTTCGTCAATGGTTCATCTATCATCAAAGGTAAGATTTTCCCTAGAACTTCATAATTCCTTCATCTTAACACGAAATAATATATACTACTCATGAAATTCATAGATTTTCAAGAGATCTCCTTAAGAACTCATATGTAAGATTCATGAACAAATTCTTGCAATCTTTTGATCCAAAGATCTTACCTTTTTGAAGTGTATAACTTATGTAAGGCAATTCATAGTTCTGGATTAATTTTATTCACACCCTACATCTCAATTCATCAATATCAAAATGAGTCTTATGTTCGTAGATATGCAATCTTAGTCATTCTTGTAATATTCAATTTCAAATACTTATTTAAAACTTTATGCTTAATGTCACGCCTCGAGACTACACCCTAGACGTGGTCTGCACTCGAAGAACATTGTTGGGCTCAAGCGGATCCTTGGTCTGGCTTACATTAATTGGCGGAAACAATAATGATATCTATCAGATCAATTAACATGAATAAATTGAAAAGGGATGTAATAACTGAAAATGTTTAAAACTTAAACATTCAACTTGGCCAAAGTTGGCACCCCAAGTCTTAACATTAAGAGATAATACTGAAAGACTAGAAGGACTAACATTTGACTGTCTATGAATCCTCTAACATGAATAATGTGGATGTTGGGATAGACTCCACAACATCTTAATGATATAATACTAGAATTCAAGTAAAAGAGTCTCTGGAGTATAAGAAGACTCACCACTGACTCTGGAATGCTCAACTGGATCTACGATGCGCTGGATGCCGATACTCGTTACCTACGTCTGCATCATATTACAATGTAGGATAACTGACATCAGTACCCTGGATGTACGAGTATGCGTGATGGAATACTGAACAATACTAACATAGGCTTGAAAGGAGAATCTGAGGAAGTTACCTAGCTCAATTGAACTCTGCAAGACTGAACTGGTTCCAATATATAACAATTAAAAATATGTGCAATATAAAGAAAAGTTGTTAAAAAAAATAATGTCAACTCCGTGTATATGCAAAGATACAATATAACTCTGAGATGTATGTAAAAATCCAAATAACTAAAATACAAATAACTATGTATATAAAATACATTTAGCTTTTTTGGGAGTTTCTCTAACCGACAACCATCACTTAACAACTATAGTGATGATACAACATTTTGCCTCACGCTGCCAGGGTTTTCCTATACCTTGCCATTACTATAAGACCTTAGCTATTAAATGGATCAACTAGTCTATGCCAAAAAGCACTAAATAAATCATCTAAAAAGTATTGACCCTTTTCTACCCATCGTGGCTACTTGGTTAATGGGGGCTGGGAGTTATCTAAATTCTTACCCATATTAGTGCTCAATACTACTCCTAAAAATATTATTATGTCAGCTCTTTTGTTTTTTAAACATACTCACTTATGTGGTTTGATATTAGTCTTCAAAACATAGCTCAACGGTTATTTTGAAAATCTAAGCTTGTATTCTTATTTAAATGTGAAAATTTTTCATACTTCTTTGGGAATACTTAGTGTCATGCTCCAAACCTACACCCTTGACGTGGCCGGCACCTAATGACCATTGATGATCTAGAACGAATCCTTGACGTGGCTAACTTAACTTAGCGGAAGACATAACTTAACTGAATTATAAGAGTAAGGAACATTTATACGAGAAATACTTAAAATGTGTCAAAATGACATTTAAGTCTCATCGTTTACAAATGAAATTAAAAGACCCATAACTAACATTATCTGTCTATGAAGCCTCTAAAAATACTATGATGAATGTCAGGATAAACCCCACAACATTCTATATTGAAAATACTAAAAGTTATAAAGGAGTCCTCTAGATGCAAGGAGGCTCACCACTGACTCTGGATGCTCAAAATGGATCAACAAGGCGCTGGATGCTCATCCTTATTACTTGTGTCTTCATCATAGGATGATGAAGGCTAACTTAATGAGAGGTAGGTGTTCATCCCAATGGAAGTTGTTGTTGTTAGATAACTCAATGAGAGTTTGGTGTTAATCTCAATTCCCCTTAAATCGATCACACATTTTATAAACATGTCCTCTAAGGTCTGGATAGTATGCTCTGCTTGTCCATCTGTCTGAGGATGAAAAACAACCCTTTGAACTCAAACCTTTATGAAAGACTTCCAGAACTGAGAAATAAATTGTGCACCTCTTTCTGAAGTAATGAAGACCGGAACTCCATGAACTCATACCACTTTTTGAATATACAACTTAGTGTAACCCTCCATCAAATGAGTGGTCTTTACCGGTAAGAAATGGACTAATTTTGTCATTCTATCGACTACCTACGAAATTATATCATGTTGTCTGTGAGACCTTGGCAAGCCTGTGATGAAGTCCGTGTTAATCATCTCCCACTTCCATTATGGAAGTTTTATATTCTGAGCCAATCCTCTAGGCCTTTGGTATTCTACTTTCACTTGTTTACAATTTGGGCATTTGACAACAAACTCAGCAATGCTCTTCTTCATACCTTCCTACCATTATACTTCTCCCAAGTCACGGTACATCTTTTTGGAAAACGAATGAATGGAATATCTGGAGCTATGAGACTCGTGCATGATCCGTTGATGGAGTCCATCCACCCAAGCTACACACAATCAACCTTGATACTTCAGTACACCATCTTCCCTTTATTCAAAAGCTAATACTCTTTTTATGAACATTCGCCTTCGAATTAGAAAAATGAAGTCTAGGTCTTTATTTTCTTTCACCTCTGACACTAGTGATGATTCACTCAATTAGTCACCACTACTCCTTCTTCTGCGGAATCCATAAGTCTGACTCTTAGGGGTGCAAGTCTATGCACATCCTTGGCTAACTCCCTTTTTTCTTCCTTAAAATGAGTGGCACTCCAAATGAATAATATACTTAAATCATCAACAACCACAATATTTTTAATAGGTTGGTAAATAATACTCATATATTAATCTTTGAGTAGTTCTAACCACCTACTTCGTCTAAGATTGAGCTCTTTCTAGGTGAACCAATATTGTAAGCTCCTGTGGTCAGTGAATATGTCAACACTAAGACCATTTTAGTAGTGATGACATATCTCTATAGAGGAAACTACAATAGTCAACGTTAAGTCAGGGGTTAGATAATTCTTCTCATGAACTTTCAACCGTCTAGAGGCATAAGCCATAACTTTGTCATTCCACATTAATGTAACACCCCGTATCTAAAAAAAGCAAGAAATAAGCTTTTTAGAAATCTACATGTATAACCAACAGTTGCCATCGATGGACCCTAGTCTGATCGGCGGCGTATACTGTGCATCCATCGTTTGAGTCTGAAGCCCCCAAAAACTCATCCTAGAAAATTTGACTAAGTGTTGAACAATGGATGGACCTACGGTCCGTAGTTTGTGTTCGTTGATCAAGACTCCATTTACCACTCTTTGACAAGAACCACGATTGACAAGTACGTTCCGTAGATGGACCTACGGATCGTAAGTATGACCGCAGGTGAAAATCAGTAGACAGTTAGGGGAAAATGCAGTTGGGTAAACTTCAGTTAATCATAAATATTAGAAGAAAATGAATTAAGGGTCCCATGACATACAAAAATATAGATATTTGAATTAGATTTCCATAGCCACCAAACTTGCTAAAAGTAGACCTTCGAGTAAAAGGTTATGCCCGTTTTAGTAAAGGCTTGTCGAACATATCGAAACTATGGACCAAAACGACGGACCATCGATTGAATGACGGCCCATCTGTCAAGGTCATCGTTTGTATCCGAGAGTAATTAACTTAGGGGTCATTTGGTCTTTTCCCACATTGTTCAAACCCCATGATACGCCGCTTTGACTCTAAATCATCAGATTTGGTCAGTTTAAACCTAGAAACATAACTTAAACTTACTTAAGTAAAATCATTAAATCAAAACATAGAAAATTTGAAGCAAAAAGGAGAAAAAGGTCAATAACCCTAGTTCAAGAACACTATAAGGTTCCCTCAGTTCCAGCCCCAAAATCTAAATAGTTCTCGATAGATTTCATCACCAGGTATGTGAGATTTCACTAGTGGGTTCGTTTCACCCATTGAGTAAACTCCTGATTCCCATATCATGATTTGACCTAGGGCTTTTAGAACTTCAACAGAACTTCATGAATTAATTAGTTATATGTTCCAAATCAGATTTCCATGTTATTACTTAGATTATTGCATGAATTTCAGAACCCTAACTATGTATTTCTTTAGTTCTTGCATAACACATGCTAGGTCAGATATTACAATTATTCAGTTATACATGCTTCAGTTATTAATGCATAATTCAAATATTAAATGTTTCATTCTCAGTTTGCATGTTGAGTTTTGAGCTATCTAGTATTTACAGAAACTTAGTCATAAAAAGTTTAATTACATAACTCATTGGGAGTAGCATAATATCAAGTTGGACTAGGGTTTAGCATACCCAATTAGCCCATGAACTACTAGCCAAGTAGATTTTTAGTTCCTCCTTGGGCAAACAGTTTAGTGATCACACCAACATGCCTTTATACCTCTGGCAGGGTATATTGGGTCCTCTCAATGGGGCGTATACATCGGACTTTACATTTAGCTCATCTGGTTTTATTATAGGCGTTTAGTATCTCCTATAGTTCAGCCAGACTCTCTTGCATTGACCATATTTACAGTTCAGTTGTATTTAGTCTCAATATGTCATAAATTTGGTCATTGAATCCAGTTAGCTCAAAATTCAGTATATCATGTTCAGATTATTATACTTTCTTTTGTGCTTGTTTAGTTATGTTTTTTTCAGCTTTATTTTATGCTACATGCTTAGAACCTTCCAAGTACTGAACCTACATCTCCTGTGATGTAGGTTAACATTCTCAGCTTCCAGATCGTGCTTAGATCGATTTCAAATCTCTAGTTCAGCAGATTCAGTGGTTAGTCCTCATTCTCCAAGGACAATAGTCATGACTTTCTTTTTTGTATTTTTTCCTTTAGTTTCATTGTCTGCTAGACTTACTTGGGGCTTGTCGTAGCATTTCTAGTTAGTTTAGAGGCTATTTTCAGGCACAGTTAGTTTTTGCTTAGTGTTGAGTTAATAGTTCCTTTGTACTAAACTTATTAGTGAATATGGGTATTCCACATCTTTTCAGTTTATGTTATGATTTAGCTTCCGCAATCAATTTATTATTTTTAGTCTTCTCATGATCATGCCAGCAGGGTTAGCTTGGGATCACTTGTAGTCCTAGGTCCTGTTTCCGCTTCTCGAGGATAGCTCCGGGCTTGAAAATTAACACACACCCAAAATAACTCTTGATGCATGAAAAACATCACAAAACCTTCAGTATCCTGTGATAAGGTCGAAACCAGAGCCATAGTCAACCTTTTTTTCAACTCGGGAAATTTTTCTCAAAAGCTTCAAACCATTGAAACATAAGTGTCTTCTGGTTCAGCTTGGTCAAAGGAGAGGATATAATTAAAACCCTACAAAAATCTTCCATAGTAACCAGCCATACCTAAGAAACTTCATATATCTGTTGGAGATGTAGGTCTAGGCTAACTCTTGACTGCTTCCATCTTTTTGGTATCAACGCTAATCCCATCATGAAAACTATGTGGCCCAAGAATACACAAACTAAAGCCAAAACACATACTTGAAGAACTTGATATATAACTCCTTATCTTTTGAAGTCTGAATAACTATCCTGAGGTGACTAGCATGATCTTCTTTATTTCCTCGAATAAATTAGTATGCCATCAATAAAAAAGAAAACAAACATATCTAAATATTGTTTGAAGACTATTCATGAGATCCATAAATGTTGCAGACGCATTGGTTAAACCAAAGGACATGACCAAAAACTCATAATGCTAATATCAGGTTCTAAAAGCTGTCTTTGGAATATCATATTCCCTAACATTTAATTGATGGTAGCCTGATCTGAGATCAATTTTTGATAAGGAGGAAAGACCATAAAGCTGGTCGAAAATATCATCTATCCTTGGAAGAGTATTGATGGTAACCTTATTTAATTTGCGATAGTCTATACACATCCTAAGGGAACCATCCTTCTTTGTCACACACAAGACCAGACCACCCCAAGGAAAGACACTTGGTTGAATAAAACCTTTACCTAACAGATCTTTTAATTGTTCTTACAACTCTTTTAACTCTGTTGGTGTCATACTATATGACATAATGGAGATAGGATGAGTATCTCGGATGATTTCTATCAAAAGTCTATTTCTCTCTCACAAGAGACTTCGGGTAGATCATCACGAAAGACTTCTGGAAATTCTTTTACTATAAGAACTAACTTAAGGGAAGGTAACTCAGCACTTGAGTCATTAACTCAGACTAAGTGATAGATAGATTCGTCCCTTTGAAACTAACTTTATCGCCTTAAGGTAAGAAATAAACTGACCCTTAGGCACTACTAAACTACTAATCCACTCTATAATTGGCTCATTATCAATCTGAAACTTGACAACTCGAGTTCTACAGTCTATTGATACATCACATCATGGACCCAATCAATACCTAGAATAACATCAAAATCTACCATGTCTAACTCCACTAGGTCATCTATGGTGTTTTGTTATTGATAGAAATAGGAAAATCATTATAGACTTTTCCGCTAGAATAGAATCCCCAAGATGTGTAGAAACATAGAAGGGTTCACAATGTTTTTGAGGAAGAAACTCATACTTATTTGCGAACATAAGGGGCTACAAAAGATAAACTTGATCATGGGTCCAAAAAAGCATAAGCACAAAATTTGATCATACCCGTGACAACATCTTGTGGGTTCACTTGATGTTAGCGACTAGTGAATGCAAAAAGGTTGTTTGCTCCTCCGCTAGTGCCAGAATTAGCTCCTCTAGGTGCAGCCCTTTCTAGGGGGAGCAACTGATGAAGATTGGGCTCTAATTCTCGGATTTCCACCATCCTACATGTTCTTAGGTCACTTTCTCATAAAGTGGCCCTCTTTACCGCACTTGTAGCAACTTGACTGGCCATCACGACACTTATCGGCGTGGTTTCGACCACACCTACCACATGCAGGATCCCAACTACCTCCTTGTGCCACACTAACTTGGGACTGGGCTGGTCTAGCCTTAAAGTTCTGTGAATTATGGATGTTTTACTTACCTATGTTTCTGGGTATAGATGGACTAGCATATGATAGTTCAAGCCCCTTTTGTTTATGAAATTATGGAAGACTCTAACGACTTTGTTGTTGTGCAGACTCATTCCAGTCTTAGCTTTCTTTTTCCTGTACTCCTCTTTATCCCTCAACTTCTCTTCTTTAACTTGCTGCACATATACCATCAATAATAATGTGTATATTTCACCGATCAACATTGCAACTTTACCCTCTCTGCTAGATGCACAACCCAAACCAGCTACAAACAAACTCCTTTTGCTCCTCATATCCTTAACCATCTCAGCAGCATAGCGAGACAGATGGGCGAACTTCAACCCATACGCACGAACACTCAAGAAGTCCTTTTTTAGAGTAAGGAACTCTTGCACCTTGGCTATTTCAGTTCTTGGGAAAGGAAACTCACCAAGAAAACCTCTTCAAAACAAGACCAACATGAATGTGGTGCATTCTTATCTCTGCCCTCCTTCCACTGGTCGAACCAAGTCCTAGCCATATTCTTCAGTTGGCATGCAACTAGCTCGACTTTAAACACCAATGACATGCATCACATCGAATATCCTCTTAAACTCTTCCTCAATGTTTTTTGACTCCTCAATAGTTCTTAAACCAGTGAAGGTTGGAGGATTCATTCTGAGAAATTTACGAATCCTTGAGGTGTCAGCCTCTTCCGGTCGAGGTCCTCTCTATTGCCCAACATGGTTAGTCATAACATGGCGTAACATCCTGATAGCCTCATGGAACTTGACATTGGTAACTTCAACTTGAGGTTGCAAACTCGGTGCATCGGGTATCTCTTCTTCTTGAGGTTCAAAAATTTTCCAAGATGGGCGACCTTGTGCTGCTCTTTGTGGAGGCATAGTAATCTGAAACACGCGCAAAAATGAATGAGATAGTGACTTTTAAAGACAAACTCTAACGCATGAAAAAAGAATATGACAGTAGTGATAAATTCATGAATGTTGTAGCCTTATAATCATATATGTGGTGCTCTTCACACAGATAACAAGAACTCTACAATCACGACTTCATAGACTCCCTAGGACCCTTGAACTGTGCTTTATTACAAAGTTTTTCATGCCATGAGCCCATACTCTGGACATGGTTGGCACCCAATGAACATTGTTGGTCTTGAGATAATCCTTGTCCTAACTTACTTAACTCAGCAGAAGACTTAATTTAACTCAACTATAAGGGTAAGGAACATTTTCAAGAAAATAAATATAATAGTCTGGAGTAAATGGAACTTAATTCTCCTCGTTTACAAATAAATGAAAATTCCTAGAACTATCACTATTTGTCTATGAAGCCTCTAAAAATACTACGATGAATGTTGGGACAAATCCCACAATATTCTATAATAAAAAGACTGAAAGTTATGAAGGAGGCCTCTAGATGCAAGGGGGCTAACCATTGATTCTGGATGTTCAAACTGGATTAACGAGGTGCTGGATGTTGATATTGATTACCTGTGTCTCCATCATAAGACGATGCAGGTCAACTAGAATCACTATATTGAATGTTAAACAAACGAGTATGTGAGTTAGAGTGCTAAACAAAAACATAAAGCTTGAAAGGATTAAGAAGAACTTACCTTGGCTCTGCTGAACTCATGAAATACTAAACTCAATATAATATAGAAAAGAGACATGCATTATATATGTAAAACTTCTAAAATAGTATAAACAACTTAGTTCGTTAAAGAAATACAAGAAGAAACTCAACTTTACTTATATATGAAATTAATATAGTTTATGTGGGAGATTCTTTAACCTACAACCATCACTATGAGCCTAGCAGATGGTACAACGTCTTACCTCACGTTGCAAAAGGACCATCCTATACCTTGCCGTCATTATAGAATCTAAACTACTAAGTGGATCCACTATCCTATGCCAAAAAACACAAAGGAATCATCTAAAAAGTATGACCTTTTCTATGTCTACAGTAGCTACATGGTTTATGGGCGCTTGAGTTAATATGAACTCACGTCCCCATATCGTACTCCCATAATACTTAGCTCATATGTTTTAAAAACAACTTATTCTATGCTTTGATGTAATTTGCTCAAAATTGGCTTTTATAAGCTATCTTGGAAATCATGGTTTTCTCTTAGCTAAAACTAGCCAAAGGCTTTATTGAAAGTCTTCTTTTCTTGCTCAAAACGTGAAATATTTGTAACTCTTAGAAAATACTTAGTTCCCTTATTTATAACTTTTGAAAAATGAACTCAACTCTTTACTCTTTGCTTAACTTGCAACTTAACTCTTAGGGAAAAATAAGTTCCCTTATAACTTTTAAGCAATCAACTTAACACATTACTCTTTGCTCAACTTGTAGCTTGATCCTTAAAAAAGTTAAAATGTTTGTTTAAGACTCTTGAAAATAACGAACTTACTTTGACTTTCTTCTTAACTTTTATGTTTGACTCTTAACTTCTTTGACTTTGATGTTAACTTTCCTAAAATTGAATTATGGATTCAAGGTTCAAGAGTGTTTATGGATGATTTCATGATGTTTAGATATACCTTATTGTGTTGGAATCAACTAAGAAATGTGGGTACATCACCTAGGAGATAGTACGAAAAGATGGGGAAAAGTGGGGTCTCCATGCGTCCTTGGCGCTCTGAGAGGCCTGGAGCTTCAGAGGATACCCTGAGAGGCTCTGGCTAGCGTGGTTCACAAGGTCTTGTCAGAGAGAGCCTGGCCTAGGGGCTCTGGCAGGCGCGACGCACAGGGCCTGTCAAACGAGATTTTCGACTTTATTCTCTTTTAGATAAATTTTAAGATTTAATAAGTTGTTTATGTATAATTTTTTTAGTTTTAATGCTTGAGTTAGTCTTCCAGTTGTAGTTAACCAATACGATGGCTCGCTTGGGGACCAACTATGGTTCCCAGGTGTCGGACACGTCCAACGTGTAGGCTCGGATCGTGACATTAACCGTATGTTTGGTATGAAGGAAAATGTTTTTCCAATTCTCTCATGTTTGTTTGGGTAAAATATTTTCCATATCAACTCATTTTCCTCAAATTTATGGAAAATGACTTACCTTCAAATGTTAAGGAAAATGTTTTACAAAACTCTCTTGTAACTTCAAATTACAATTTTTACTTTTTGAAAAAAACAATTTTAACTTACTTTTAAAAAAATGCAACTTTAAATATTTATAGTTTTTACCTATACCCCCTCCCCCCCACCGCGCACCCTCCCCCCGGTTAAGTTTGTCTTTATAGAATATTTCCAATTTCAAAATTTTCTTTTCACCCTACCCCCCTTACCCTCGACCCCTCCCCAAAAAATATTAAGAAATTAAAATTCATTTTTGAAAAATATTTTCGAATTCAAATTCTTCTTTTTCATCCCACGCCACCCTACACTCGACCCCCCCCCCCCAAAAAAAATATAAAATAAAATTAAGGTTTGTTTTTAAGAAATTAAGATCGAAAAAATAAAGTTTGTTGTGATGCCTCTCAAACATTGGCGTTTCTAAACTAACAAAAGGGCAGCATGTTATATTGTGCATGCCCTAAAATTTGAAAGATGCATACTGATTAATTATTTTTTCTTTTTATGTTTCTTTTTGTGTGTTTTTCTGAACAAAGAGAGATATACCAAACAATCATATTATTATAAGTAGGAACAAAAAAGTAAAAAGTTAAAAAATTAAAATAACTCTATAAAGTTGAGTTACTACAATAATACATTAATAAAATATATAATTTAATAAATAATAAAATTTCTATAATTTTAATACAATTATTATTGGGTATGCTAATGGTCATTCTACTTAAATTGCAATTAATGGTATGTTAATGGTCATTCTACTTAAATTGACGTATTCAATAATACCTCTTTTAACTTCTACTAATTTGTCCATATGCATCTTCATTTGAAAAAGCACAAACATTCTTATTGAAAACATATATATTATGTGCGTTAAAAAATGAATATGAGAGCCTAGGCAACTAATATTTTTTCTTTGTAATTCTTTGTGGTTATCAGGTAAGTCTCGGAAGGGCTTTGTATTTGAATTTTCATTTCTTTAAAACTTTATTTTATTATTATAATGGCTCGAACTTTTCCTAATGTAGTATATATATATATATATATATATATATATATCTATATATCTATATATATATATATATATATATATATATATATATATATATATATATTCTTTTTTGTTAAATTTGGAGATTGTTATCAGGTGAGACTTTTTTTTGTAATTTCTTTATAGTTATCAGGAAATACTTTGTACGGTTATTATTCATGGTTAAAAATTTGCCTTCATTGAATTAAGTGTAAATATTATATGTAATACAATCATATATAAATAAACAACTTATGTAATTTTTTTTTGTTCAAACTTGCAGATGAATAAATTAATTGACTTTAAAGCAGGTGAGAAAGATGAAGGGTACACCTATTTATAATTATGAATCATACTTGTCAAATTACATTTTTCAATAATTATTATACTCCTACCACAAATAGTAATACTTTTGTGTAGGTATTCACCCATAGCTCATAATGATTTACTAGCTATTCTAAGGAAGACATGTTGATCAAAGTTCTTTATAGTTTTTACAAAATATCGTTCTCATTCAATAACAACTTCTTTATATATATATGAGTGAAAATGTGGAGGCTACAATATCTTAGAAATAAGGCAAAAATTGGTAGCCATGAATTATTTTAAAATTGTGTTATGATATAATTGATGTCATTCGAATATTGCTTTTGAGATTTTCTTGATACCAATATATAAGCTTGCATTTTTCCACTTTAATTCTATACAATTCATCGTATAATATCTATTAAGTCTTTATACTAATATCTATTAAGTCTTTATATGCTGATATAATTAATATGACATATATTTAAAAGGCACATGATTAAATATATAATAAATTAATTATCATCTAAAGTAAATAATATATACATTTGTGAAATAAATCAATTTAATAATTAATAGAAATGTCCAAAGTATTAACAAAATAATTTTCCCTTACCACAAAAATGTTACGGTAATAAATTTGAAGATCATTAATGCGTATTCCTTTTCTCAGTATTATTAAGTGGCCATAACATTTTTTTTTCCTTAACCAATGAATTAAGAACACATTCCCATCCCATGATGGACAATGGATTCGAACTTTGGTACAATAACACTAAAAAAGTCTTAAGTACCCATCTAAGAGCCATTGGGCCAATTAAATCATTTATTCTTTGGGTGCTCGATGTTAATTTTATACAAATACCTATCAATTTTTACAGGGATATATATATTCCGTAACGAAGTTAATGGGTGCTCGAGCACCCGGCGGACACCATATGGGTCCGCCTCTGATGATATGTGTATATATATATATATATATATATATATATATATATATAAAACAACGTAATTATTTAAAAATTAAACACTATCATTTGAATTACATGAATATGTACATCTTTTGACTTCATTCAATTAATTTTTAACTAAATATCTAGTTTGTTATAAGAGTTAAGTTACATTAAAGGGTGAGTTAAAAAATCATTAAGTTAAAAAGTTAGAATTACGAGTACATGTACATCATTTTTTATGAGTATATCTATATGGTTATATCAAAATTTTACTGATCCAATGGCGCAAAAAATTTAAGATTTGTAAATATATATTTTTAATTTGCATTTTTACGAGAAAGTAAATGGTACTTTATAATGCAATGAGTAATTAGTATTGTAGAAAAATCTTTTCATCTACTCTTATTGAAATTCTTGAATATTAACTTACTAAAATAAAGATAAAGAAGTATTTTATAGAGTAACACATTATAATAATGTAGCTAAAATTTTGTCTACTCTTATGAAAACACTACTTTCAATTTAATTGCATTGTAGCGATATGTTTATAAAATTCATATAAAGCGTTTGCAAAAATGTATCACAATTTTTGGGAATTCAAGAAAGAAATAAAAGTGTCAAAATTCTTTCTTTTGTTGGTATGTCTATTGTTTCTTCTTTTCTTTTTTTTCTAATTGATTTATGATGTACACAACTAATTTTTTTTTTGACACCATATAAGTTCATTCAGTGACTTTTTCGTATATTTCTTAGCTTTTTGTATGTTTTAATGTAATGTTATTGCTTCACATTATATTTACTTGATATGAGCATGAGCTTAATTTTAGTGATCGCATATTTTTACAAGGTATTATAACTTTTGGTGTCTTTTCATAATGCATATCCTCTTATCACTACATTTTATGAGTATAAAATATAAATAGATTAAACTCTTATTCATGTTATTGGAAAATATAATATTAATTGATATGGAATACACGTGCAAGCACGTGTCCAGAAACTAGTATCATCAAATATATATTATGATAAATTATGTAAAAGATAAAAATGATTAGATATCAAGATATTTTGAATCATTAATTATACATTTACAATTGTTGAGATATATGATAATGTCAAATCATTTATTTCTATTGAAATGTTCTAAAATGTACTAAAATTTACTTGTTTTTTCTTATATCAGTCTATTATTGAAAAAGTTGTTCAAAAGCTTAGATTCATTATTTACGCCCGCGAAGCATGGGTAAATTACCTAGTCTTTTAATAAAGCATAATTAAACCATAAAACCTAAGAAGTATGGATTTTTTTATGCTATGAGTAATCCAAAGCCTATACCAGTAATATGTAACCCTAAAATTGTCATGACCCAATCCACTGGGCCGTGCAGGCACCCACTCTAACACCTAAGTAGGAGAATCCTCATATCCCAATAGTCAAAAATGCAGAAAGTTAATATTCAGAAATAAATATACTAACGAAATTTTATAAATAAGAACTTTTAACACAATTTGATTAAGACTTGTAAAGTAATTAACACCACCAGGATCTAGTCTACGAGCTACTAAGAATACAAAACCAGACATGAAAATGGAAAGAAATAACCTCTTCCACACGGAATGAAAAATAAATTTGATGGAGATTTCTTCATCCAAACTATGTAAAAAAGACATAGCAAGAGTAGTCAACTAACAAGGTTATGCAAAAATCACTCACTTCTCCACTTTTACCTTTGCTTGAATACCTCAGAATTACACTAAATAAATAAGAACTTTTAATGCAATTTGGTTAAGACTTGTAAAGTAATTAACACCCCCAAGGATCTAGTCTAAATACGTACAAGAGCTACTAAGAATACAAAACTAGACAGGATAATGAAAAGAAACAACTTCTTCCATACGGAAGGAAAAATAAAAGTTGCTGGAGATTTCTTCGTCTTCACCTAATGAGACATCACCGACCTTGCATCCAGACTATGTCAAAAATACATAGAAAGAGTAGTCAACTAACAAGGGTATGAAAAAATCACTCACTTCTCCACCTTTACCATTGCTTGAATACCTCGGAATTACACTAATACCCTTACTAGCAACCGCCTTCTCGGTCGACCTACTTACTAGGTTCTTAATCATAGTGTAATCATTCTAACACATCGAAGAATCCACAAATACCACTACAAAAATTACAACTAACTACCCACAACATACCCTTACTTTCTCTTCTATGTTACCCTACCCGGACTACACGACATGTTACATTATTCAAAGCTTTCTAGTTACTAGCCACACATTCCTTCCTCCAAAGTGAAATCCACCTGAGTAATTACATCACGTACACTATCCCATCTTCTCACCCTTACCACATTAAGACAACCCTTGCTCTCAATTATTAAGACTCTTGAATCCGTGGCCTTCACATACGGTATCACAAAGTAGAACAATAAGATATAGTTCATCATAATTATTTAACAATTCCAGAGAAACAACATCAATTATCAATTATGAAAAATGTGCATTGTCACAAAACAACATATGTTATTAGGTCAAGTTGTTGGTCCTCTCATTGAACCCAAACCCAAATTGTTAACATATCGAAACGTAGTACCCGATCCAAGATTATGGCAAAACGTGGAAACCGATCACATAATTATGTCGGAACGTGGCAACCAATCCAATAATTATGAATGATTTGGCAACCAATCCAAGTTAGTGTTTCGAAATGCAACACCCGATCCACAATCACAACCACAATGTATATTATCACAATCATACAACAAGAGGTGATTCATATCATATAATTCTTCATTTTTACGTAGTTACATTAGGTGTGATCAACAGACTTCATTCACATACATGCACGATTTAAAATGAAGCAATAACAAATATACCACCCAAAATGAAAGAATTACGACCATCACCAATGAACTACTCATCCACATCTAGCATGTAAGCATTAATTTAACCATACCTAACCCTAGTGTAAGAATAAATGTCATCAAATAAATTGAAGACAGTTCATTTAGGACAATTGAAGGTGTAATAATTTTGGTCAAAAGAGACATTTTGAGTAACTTGAATGATAATTTATAATGGGATAGTTAACTAGAAATTAAGATCCATTTAATTGAATGACTAGAAAATAATATGAGTACTTCTTTGAGATATTAAAATTGTTTTTCCAACAATATTCATTTCCCATGCTTATCTCAAAGAGAATATAAAGAAATAGAAAAAAATTTGTGTTGGATGTTAACATATGAGTACAATGTTTCAAAACTAGTTTATGTACACTATGGACCATACCTAGATAAAACAAGATATAAGCTTACATAATAACTTGAGAAGTTTAGAACTTCTATGAATCGAGAACTCTTTTGTAAGCTTAGGGTCTTATTCTATCACATCATACGCTCACAATATTTGTCGTTATCGCGATTTTTCCCTAAGAGGTCATGTGTGCCCTCATATTCATGAGTCCTCTAAAAATCTATTATAATTTCATAGAAGAGGCACCACGTCACACTCACATAGGTCCAATCATCAAGTGTATTGTGCAGAGTAATACACCATGGATTAAGAGTTTAACTCAGCCTCACTTGGCTTTGCAGATTGTTGCACTATATTCACACATCATAGGAGAGACATAAATTTAGAGTGCTTACTTGGTCAACTAATGACTTGTTATGACCCATATGAACTTAATTAATGGGATCTCCAATCACATAGGTTGGGTTACCATCGGTGATGATCTTCTCAAATGACAAAAGTCTTACTCTCCTCTATGTTTCATTTTAGAGTCAACTCTGACTACACATAATTTAGGTAAATATTTTGATCTGTAGCAACTCCTTTACAACATTATGTCTCACAAGTGTATTTAATCTTACCATTGAAAAATTATTTTTCTGAACAACTATCATTGTTTGGCAACGACATTTGTATTTTGAAATTCACTTACCATAATTGGACCCTTTAGTAAGGGTCGTTCAAAATCAAACCGAAACTGATAATCTAAATAGATAATTTAGTTATTGGGTAAATTGTCTCGGTTAACGGTTTAAGGGTTCGGGTCTCAATTTACTATAAATTTCTTATCGACTTGTCAGTTTGGGTCTCCAGTGGACCATATTTCGAATTGGGTGCACCAATAATCCGATAAGAAGCTTAATTGATTACATTTATATTACTTAAGGCCTTAGGAACTGTTAGTCTTTACATTTCAGTATTTAGAACTTTACAATGACGTTATACTTTGACAGTCAAATTTCACAATAATATTCCAAAGCAGCGAGTGTAACACCCTATATAAAAAAATTGTAATAAGGGCATATTTGTCAATTGGTACTGTTTCAAAAACAAAATAATATGATTGGTTGTTATGTTGAACCAATGGATCTATTTATATATAAAATTTGGGCTAAAACCCTATTGGAAAAGTTGCGCCTGGCAGTAATAAAAAAAGATGATGGGGATCAAGAGGGGTCTGCTGTGAACATCAACGAAGAAGAAGAAGAAAATTTTGAAGGAGAAAGAGAGGAAGTGTGAAAATAAGAGGAGACACATGCTGAAAGAAAAGAAAAGAGTTCAAATAAAGATCTTAGAGGGGAAACATGCTAAAAATGAATCGCCTAAGGCTGTTAAGCAAAGAGATAAGGAGAAAATCAGGTAAGCTTATAAACTTAGTTATATATTTAAATTCGTAGATTTCATGACTATCAAATTGGGATTTTTAAGTTAGAGGAATAAGGGTCAAAGAGATAGAAGAATCTATTAAAGTATTATGATTTGACCGACTAATTTAAGTGTTCGGATAAATTTTTATAGTTCATCAGAAACCAAAGAAGAGTTGATTTACAATGAGGTTATTTTGTTTATTATAGTGTGAATTAATCATCAATGAGGTTCTTTAGCTGGATCTGAAGCACATGTTTAATATAAACTGGCAGATTGAGAGTCTATTATGAAACCTGAAGCATTGGGTATTCTTAATTTAGTATGAATTAGCCTAAATGGAGAAATTAATACAAGATTATCATGATATGAGTATAGATTGATCGAGGAAGACTTATGGATTGCTTGAGGTGACAAGTTTGGTATACCAACACGAGTACTGTGAGTAATAATCTTACCACAATTTGTAGTTTACAAATTTCATGATTATTACATGATTTATAAAGTAAATGTGTTATCAACTATTTTGAACTTGCATGTGGCATGAGTCTATTACCGGACATGGTTATTTGAGATGATTTCATTCTTACAAGATATGATTTTCGTTATTGAAAAGGTTGTACACTTATTTGAGAAATAGTGACAGGTTATTGTTAAACTTTGAAATGATATCGCGATTTGACAAAAATTTAAATGCTCTGTTTGATTTTGAAATTTTTTTCTACTTAGTACAAGAAAATTATAAAAAAGAGTAGACCTTGATGAATCTCGTAGCTAACGGCGGGTTCGTTAGACCTGGTGGACCTTGTAGTTATTGATTCTGATAATGCCCTTGCTAGTAAGAAGGTAGAACTAGTATACTGTTATTGATATCCTCGATTAGGGATCTTGTGGTACGAATATTTAACTCCTTTACAAGGAGTTCACTGTTATTGGTTACTTCTTAAGGAGAATGTCACTGTAATTAAATGGTTCATCCTTGGAAACCTCCCAGATAAGGTTTGATATGAAATTGTTTTTCTAAAGTTACAGCTATAAGATTTAATATGAAAATATTATTCTGAGTTTACAAGTATAATTATTTCATATGGAAATGTTTTCATGAGTTTATTACTAAGTGTTTATATATATGTTGCCTTCAGAAGGCAAATAATATTGAATATTGTTATCGCTTCTGAAAAAGGCATTGATTTTAGTACTTTTAATATCATACTAGCATGTTTCTGACTTGTCCCTCATTAAAAACGGTTGTGGTTAAGTGTTATTATAGCTAGCATCTCACTCCTCGCTTTATTTTACAGAGAATGTTGGTGACATGGGTAATGGTTTCTTTAACTAGAGCTTACGAGTTGATATTTCTTGGTGAGGCCCGCACTTGTTCGCTTGGACAATAAGCTTATTAGTTGTTATAAACATTTCTTGGAGTCCTTAGAGTTGCTCCATATTCATTTCTTTTATTAGAAGTTATGATTATTCTTTCGTATTGTAAACTGGTGTCTAGTATGAGACTTATGTTTTGGAGCTGGAATCAGTATTTTTACTATTCAAATAGTTAATTTATGACCAAGGTGGATTGATTATGAGATTGGTTAGATGCATTATTGATTTCTGATGCAAGTAATTTCAGGATAGGCCCAAAAACAGAGGAAATTCTTCTCCTTAGCGCCGGTTATGGTTCAAAATTGGGTCGTGACAATGATATGACTCATTGATTCACTGTCACCGCTCTTACTCCGGTGAGTTATATTGGATATCATTTTCTAAGTGTCTAAATTGAGTTTCAAATGGTTGATTCCCTACTTTAACTCTTTGTTTTTATTTTCTAATTACAGTGAGAGAGCAAGTGATATGCCTCCAAAATTACAATTCTATAATCTGCAATGAAAAAGTTTTTATTTGTAATGGTCTCATGATCATTAGTGGTTTTCGTTAGTAGTGTTGTAATGGTTTCTCTTTATCGTTCATATTGAAATTGCTTTGGTTGTTATGAGAAATCCTTTTGAGTTTGTCAGTTTGGGCAATATTGACATGTTTGGCCAGGTTAATATAGAGTTTTATTAAGTGTTTTATGTAGTAACGGACTAACAGAGAAAATTTCATCAGTGAATATTAGCTATTGCGTATTGTTAATCAGTGGTTACTACATTAGTAATTCTCAATGAAAGTGGTGTGAACTGTTAATGGATAACTCGATAAGCAAACTAATAACGATCACTAACCGATAAATCAGTAACTGATAAATTGATATCTTTTCTTAACATTTTAGCATGATTAAAAACTAATCGAACTGACCGATGCACAACCTACCTCTAGTATTATAGAACATTGAATTTTTTTTGTGCCAACTTGTGGTACCTCTCATGTATCACCTCCGACTCTATTTAAAACAATGTATCAAAAGTTAATATCATTTTAAACATTAGAAATATTATCACTGTTAAAACCTCAATAATACTTTATTATTATTCATCTCAACTCTAACGTTGCATCAGTCACATTACAACTGATTTCTACAAATATGTATATGCGACATTCTTCTTGTTTTTGTTTTTGATAGCCAATACTTTATTTTTATTCATCTCAACTCTAACGTTGCATTCACTCACATCAGAACTGATTTCTACAAATACGTATATGCGGCATTCTTGTTGTTGATGTTGTTGATAGCCAATACAAAGAGAAATATTGAAACCAAACTGGTTGTAAGAAACTTTTCCACATTCAAGTATAATAGAAGGCAAGCCCTTTCAAAAGCCATTAAAATAGTCTTAATATATTTGATATTTCAAAATTTTACTAAAGCAATTCAATTGTTGAAAACACATAGTATTTATAACTATGATTCATAATAATAAATTGTGATGACTACTATGAATCTGGCAAATTAACGTCAAGATATAACTAATATAGAAATGACTCATTTATACATTATTAAAGTTGTAAATCTAAACATAATATTTTTGAGATATCATTTTTCTCCCATTTCATCATAAGGAAAACAAATTACTAGCATTTTCACCTTTGAAAAATGTTGGCTACAAACAATGCATGCTTAAAATACTCATGTTCCATAGCTTTCAATTAATCCTTTCTCACAATTCCATCTGAATAACTTTCTTCATGTACCACTGAGATACTTTGGATTATTTTTTTTCATTTAAAGAACTTAAGTAGATCTATAGTCACCAAAATAAATGAATTATTCTTCTTTGTCCACTTGGGTGTAGAACACAAAATGTTTAGTTTACACACTTGTATTCAACTATGTCAAAGTTTAACACCCAGAGTTTTACATATATCAACAAGATTCACTTGAGAAATAGCTATAATAATTTGTGTCACCCGCTTACTCAATTTTATTATTTAGCGGAATTATCATTTCTCCAAAGTTTCTACAACATTGAAAATTTTTTTTGCCAAATTTTCCCCACTAAATTATGTTAAAACTATATTATGGACCTATAGTATTATTACATACCTTGTATCCAGAACACAAATAAAAACTTTTGTACTGCGTCTTTGGAAATAGACCAGTCAATCCCCATAAGCATAGTGTCTAAATATCCTTTAAAATTGTTGGAAATCTTACGGAAAATACTAGTTCACTACGAGCACTTGTTTTGAAATCACAAAAGCTTGAGTTACGTCACATAGTGTCCTTAAGGATATTTTACCCGCTATAGGTGTATCCCAAGATTCAACAAGTTGTTCTAATATAAAATTAGGAGTCAGAATCTAATAAAGATTAAATAATATAGACCCAACCATATAAAATAAGAAGATAAACATAATATTTTCTCGCTGTTTTTTCCATACCTCTACACAAAAACACATGAGTAATATATAGCAAAAATTGATTAGCTACTAACGTCTCAAAAATAGCAATTATTGAAGACAATTCATTTTGGGACAATTGACGGTGAAGTCATTTTGGTCAAAAGAGACATTCTAACAGCAATATATTTGACTAACTTTAATGATAATTTAGATAGCTAAAAAGAAATTAAGATCTATTTAATAGAATGAACATAAAATTATATCAATTCTTCTTTTTGAGATATTAAAATTATTTTTCCAACAATGGGAACGGAAGTGATGGATCCAAGGAGCAAACTAGGAAACCCGTTAAACAATTCTTTCACTCTTGCTATGACACCAATAGTATCAATTCTATGAGGAATATTCAAAGACTTGGTCCGACATAAATAACCAAATCAAAATACAAAATAATGAGGATCATGACAATATGACAATTTTAGTTGCAAACATTCGAGCTTTAAAGTGTTTCCTCACATCAAGGAATTAATTTGTAACATTTCTCACTTTGGTCTAGAAATATATCTCTAACTTCTCTAAAATAAGAGAATGCAACAATTACATATCGACCTTGCATAATGAAGCTGAACTTGACCTTCATAGTCTTCCACATGCGAGTAACAGATGGTCAAGAGAGCTCCCTCTTCTCCTCTCAACATCAATATCTTGATGGAGTGCGGCTATGTCCGGGGAAGGAGAAGGTAGTATTGGGGCTAGCAGAAGCACTATCCACAAATCTCTTGACTCCAACCATGTCAGCCTCTTGGCTATTACTAGATGGCGGGGGTTGGGACTTGGAGGTGGCAGGGTCTGCATCAGCATCCTCATCCCCATCCTCATCTAGAAAGGATGCATCTTGGCTGCTACCAGCCTCGTCCATCTTCCCCTTTTTAGGCACTCGGGAAGGCTTCTTTCTCAGCAACATTCTCCACCTTACAGTCTGTGTCATGTAAGGGCACTCCTGCTTGCCTACATAGCACATACACTAGGCTAGGAAAGAAAGGAGACTTCTTGATGCTGCCATAGAAATCCTTCCGCTCTGATAGGATCTGCTTACCCACTTTTACCGAGATCCTATCTATGATGCATGCTACCACCATTGCCCGGGAATAGGTCACATCGATATATCTATGTACGTAATTTATACTTCAAAATAGAGCAACAAGTTTCCTAAAATTTAAACAAAAAGTATCTAATGCAACACTTTATCATATATCCGGTCCTCAATATAATTGGAAATAGTTATTGTTCGAGTATCTAAATAAAATTTAATTTAATGGGGACATCAATTTATAAGGTCAATTTTAATGTTCATAAATTCATGTAGTGGTTAAGTTACACTCTTATCCACTTTAAGCATATTCTTAGTTTGGGAAAAAGCAAAACATTAAAATCACCAGACATATAGAAAATCAATCGAGGACAGAAAAAAGATTTTGTTTCCCTTGAAAATGTCTTGGTATTACTGCTCTAACTTATTAAGTTTACCGGTTTTCTTGTTGCGTATGACACTCATACTTTCAAAAGCATGAGGAATGTGTTGACCTCTCTGAAATAATTTATTGGTTATTTCGGAGTTGACCTATCATGTTCGTTGTTCTTGTTTTTTTCCTTTTTGATTATGCCAAAGGGGGAGAGAATCTAGACACGACATATAGAAAGGGGGAGCACAAGGATGTCGGTCAATCCACGATACATCAAACAGGGGAGTTAAACTCAAACATGTATTAGTTGTAGTTGTCATTAACAAAAAGGGGGAGATTGTTAACTTATGATATTCTGGTTAATGAAAACGCGCAGAAATTAACAAGGAATAATATGAGCAGCCTGGAAGTCATGAAAACATTACGGAAAACAACACAAGCCGAAACAGAATCCTAGTCTGGATTAACAAAGAGAAAAGAGGAAAGACAGGAAGCTAAAGAAGGGAAATAAATATTTGTAAATCAATCATCCAAGACTAAGGATAAGAAATATATGTTAATCAATCAGTCAATATTCAACAAAAAGAGTAAAGATCTGCCAAAGATTCAAGAAAGATATTGATGTAAATCAATCAACCAAGATTCAAGGAAGAGATTGAAAATCCGAAGATTAAAGATCAGCCAAAGATTCAAGAAAAATATTGAAAATCAGCCAAGATTCAAGGAGTTCATCTAACAAAGGAAGGAATTAATTTAATCATATACACATATCTGATATGGACATGATTCGGCAAATCAATTAAAATAAATCAAAAAATCATCTAAGGATTCTTGATTTGCAACTCCCCCAGGTTTCCGAAGTAGGGCATCATCTTTCACGACTATTTAAAATTGTCTCAATCTTAGATGTGAAGCAAGCACTTAACTTGAAATTATATTTTAATCTTCTTTTATCTTTCATAAAACTCTATACACCTTTGAGTGAATAATTGTAAAGAAAAGAAAAGAGAAAGATCTGAGTGTAGGTTAAACAGGTAGAGGTTGTTTCAAAGAAGAATGTTTGATTTTCATATCAGACGGGCTCTTAATCGTAACATTCCGTAACACCCAAGTTATCAACAAGCTCTTAAGGAAACCCTTGTAACCCAAGAGGAATGGACTAGGAACTATATCGGTGATCCGAACCTGTATAAAAACACTCAGTGTTATTTACTTACTGCAAGTTATCATTAGTGTTTGTCTTTTTTACTAACGTGCAGGTGAGTCTACTATCCAGAGTACGAAGTCGACTGAAGAGAATTTTAATTCACCCCCCTACCTTTAAGAGGTTCCTTTTTAACCTGTATAATGCCCTTCTCTTTGTTAGCCTTGTGGTTAACCTGAATGATTTGGCACTCACTGGCTAGGTTGATCGTGTTGGTGAAGGAGAGGATGCCTTTTTTTAATTGAAAAGGTGGTTGTTTCTTTAAAGACAAATGACCCAGAAGCATTGAGGGAGGACAGCAACCCAAAGAATGAGGTTGTTGTACTCTTTGGTGTCAATTGAGTTCTAGGTGTTATGTCAATTCTCCAGGAAGAGAATGTTTCTATCAATCTTATGCATCGAGGTATTGCTCACCATGATGATATCCGATCCGATAAGCTTGGTACATATGAAGAAGATCTGGGACTCATGGAGAGATCATGTTAAGAATAATCTCATCATCGGTTATCAAGGTAATTAATTATGATCTTTGATTAATAATATCAAATCTGTTCATCCTTTCATATGAAAATCTTTGCTTATTCTAAAATGGAGGGGAATACTGATTGTATCATGTATTTTAATTATTTCATACATTTTCCATAAAATTAAGTGAAATCGAAATAAATCTATATGAGATATTTGTACCATCAATTTAAAAACTAATGTGCTACAACAACATTGATAAATTATGTTTATGTTGTCAAAGTCATCTTACTTTAATTACTTTAGTTTGAAATATCCTAGAAAGACTCATTAGATCCTATATATTTGATATATATTTTACTTGTTTGACTTATATCCAACCATGCCAAATATTTGAGGATTTTCACATTGACTATATATATCCTTTGTGTAATTGTTTTTCTATAAAAGAGTATTATGTATTATACAATAAATACTTCAACAAATTCTATTAAAATGGAAAGAAAATTTACATTACATTTAATTTATGGATGAGTTGGACATTAAGTACACTGTACTAACCATAATATCCATCAAGTCATTGACTCTATATAAGGAATCCAAATTTTAGTGTTTTACACCACAAACAAAAGACTACTCATAGTTTACCCTTTCTTGATTTTGCCTTTTCTAACCCTTTAGTGAGTGAACATTTTGGGTTTGGATTTAACTTTTGTTAAATCTAGTTTCTTTCTTGATATAAAGAATCCATGTTTTTTACCTCTGGTACGACCCCTTTTTCTGGTTTCGTGATTTTATTTATGGGATAAGTTTATTTGAGTTACAAAATAAGAGATATGAAACTATATTTTTACTAACTTCCCATTTGAAGACACCTCAGAAAGAGATCCATGGGTGGTCTGATTGGGAAAATGAGAAGGTAATGCAAGCTACCCGGAGGCTTGGCAAGGACCAGACTGAGCTTAAAAGGATGAGGAAAGAAAAAGAAGATGCTGACAATGTTCATCAGGAAAAGCAAATGCTGGAGGAAACCACCATGGAGAGGATTATTGAGATTGAGCGAGCGTTGGTAAATACTAATTCCATGGGAAAGACAATTAATTCTCTTCTTAACACCTTGGAGATGGATAATGTTTGACTAAATAAGGATTTGGAGGCCGTAATGCTCTCTATCAGCAAGCATGCTTTGAACGTGAATAATGCTTTAGCATAAGAGCAGGATGCACTAAAGAAGTGTCAAGAAGCGTACATGGAGAAGCGCTCATTTGAGGAGGATTTATTCTAGTAATTAAGCTTCTTTGGCTAGTTGATCGAGGTAAAATATTTTTTAACAAATATAGTTCGTGTTTTATGCATCCCTACCGATAATACATTTGCTATTTGATATTCAATCTATTATGAAAATAAATTTTTATATATTTATGAATTTCAAGTTCTGTTGAGACAAGAGGAATCGGTGAAACAAAGGTTTCTACAGCAAGCTGATTCTCTGAAAGGTGAAAAGAACAACTTCGTGTTCAGGGAAAAGTGAAGCGGCATAATTTTAGAGAGAAGGTAGATAGAAACAAGCAAAAGTATAAAGAAGAACTCAAAAGTGTGATAGTGAAATCTCTCAGTTGAGATTCCAATATAATAAAAAAATAGAGGCAATAAAACGAGGAATTCCTCAATTGACAAAGGGTTTATCAACCTATGCAGAAATTTCTAACTCTAATGTTGTAAAGATGGAGAGGAGTGTGTTATGTGTATGCATGAACATATATCAGTGGTTTTTCTCCTTTGTGCACATCAAGTCCTTTATGAATATTGCAATGTGCTTCACCAAAAGAAAGGAATGGACGAATTCCCTTTTTGTAAGACACAAAATTAAGGAGCTGATTAGTATCCACTTTCCTGATCCCGAATAGTTAGCAACTTCAGAATAGCAGTAGGAAAAGTTTTTCCTTTTCTTCAGGTGTTTCTTTCCTACCTTAATTGTAATAGTTGATAGGAAAAAATGCAAAAAAGGTATTGATATATGTAGAAAGTACATGTAAAAAGAGTTAGAAAGAGGAAAACGTGCTTAATGGTCGTAGTAAATCCCCACGTTTGATGGTTAATACATAATGTCATTCTATGTGCTTAAACTTAATCTTCCTCAAACATTTTTTTTATACTTTCTCAAGCTCCCAAAGTATGATTCAAGTGTTGTGCACTTAGACGGACTTACTTTATTGAATTTAACCATTCTCTATTTGAAACATAAAATCCTACTAATTTTCTTCACCCAAGGGGTAAATTTTCATTCACACGATTCAGACTCGAGATATCTCATTCCTATTTTCCCTTAAAGCACTTTCCAAATGGAACAAAATTATTAATTTCTTTAACCTTTTCTATTAACTTACACCGGTTTCCTAACCTTGTTTTGAATATTAACTCCATATGCTATAGAGTAGTTGGATCTTGATCGTCTACTAGCAAGAAGTGGAACATCTTCTGATGTTAGATATAGAGAAAGTTGAAATGCTATCACTTAGCACTATTTTATTTTTTGTTAATTTGGAAGTGATTCCGTTACTACATAAGTTAGAATTTTAATTGAAGTTCTTCCTTTGAATTGTTATATACTCACTACTATTATGCTGCTGTTCATTGGCTTTGAAATTGCTCATACATAGTATTGCATTCTGTTGATGTGGTCTGATTATTTCCATTATAACCTTATTTGAATTCAACAATTTTAATTTTGAGTAAATTTTATGATATTTTTTTCCTTTTCCAATCATCTCGAATGATCATATATATGAATATTGTTGAGAACATATACAATTTTACATCAGAATCCTGTGATACGCTCAAACTTACTTCTCAAATAGGAAGCAGTCGTATAAAGTAAAGAACCCAACTAATGAGGATGGGATCTTTCCCACGAGGAAAATAGTTCAGACTAACTTTAATATATTATTACTACTATTTAGTCAATTATTTCCTTAGAAAACAAAAGACAATAAAAGGGGGGTTTTATTTCTAAATTAATGAAAATAAATAACTAAATTAAAGTAACAAACTAACAGATTCAAATCTTGGAGTTTAATCAATTAATAAAAGTAACTAGGGTTTAAGTGTTCCCCACAGGTTCCTAACTTGATATTTCTAACTATAACAATTCTTTCTAGTATCTTGCATGCAAAGTGATAAGTTATGTATTTTAAATTCTTGATCCGGCATCTAGAAAATTTCACTCTGCACCTTGGTCCGGCTACATGTGTTGCTATACTAACCCTTAACTTTACCTCATATTAAGAATTATATTTGTTATTTGACTAACTTATTACCTCGTACCAATTGACACTAACCTATTAGATAGTATACACTAAATCTATGTTGAGAATTCTTTTCCTATTATCTACCTCCTTGGTCCGACAAGTAGCATTAAGGCGAGTTTTAACGTTGGCCATTCGTTTAAAAGACTTCTAAACAAAAGAATTATCAATACATGCAAGACACTATTCTGGAATTGTTATTTTTTAGTTAGATTTTACCTCATTATTCACCCATGGTTCCCATAACCCTAGGTATGGAGTTTAGTTACGCATAGTAATAATCACAATATCATATATTTAATATAAGAATTCATGTACTTACTTTGATGAGAAAGAATAAAATCCAGAAATTCACTTGATTGATCAAAATAATAACCAACAATCAATTTCAGCGAAGTGTAACACTCAAAAAATCTAATATCCAAAAAATCTAATAACAAAGAGTCTAAAATAAAAGAGTCTAACCACAAAAAAGAGGTTTTTCGAACTATTTATAAAAAATAAAACCTAATAAAAGAAGGACTCTAATTACTTAAAATCTGTCAAAACACGAGTGGATTAACGGACCTCATGATGGACCGTCGTGGTTATGACTGGCCGTCATGGCCTCCGTCGTCCCATACTTCACAAATTCTTCTGCTGCACTCTTCATTACCCTTGATAGAAGGTATGACGGACCGTTCCAAGCACGACAGTCCTTCGAGGTTCTCCGTTCCATAACACTTAACTTCTTGGAATTGGGTACTGGACTACTCTCTGATCATCAAAACGAACCAGAAGGATGGACCATCGTGGCTATGACGGTCCATCGTGGACTTCTGTAATCCAACACTTAGGTCAGACTTCCCCATCTTCGTTCAGCTGCTTCACTACGATGCCACCTACGGACCATCACATGCTCTAAGGACCGTCATAAGCTCCGTAGGTGGTCTCTTCTGCATTTCTCGCTCAAAAAATCCACGTTCGTCTTTGGACGGATTTCTTGCAAATAAAGAGAAACTTACATAAAAATCAATACAAAAAAGCTTTTGGACACACACTAAACTTAAGGAAAAAGCATTAAAAATACCGTGAAACCATGGTATATTAACACCCTCAACTTAAATTCGTTGTTTGTCCTCAAGCGACACCACTATGACTCACTACAAAATCTTTGTACAATAGTATCCATATTTTAGCTTTCGCAATCATTTGGCTATCAATACCGATCAATCTCATCACGTTTATGCATGTTATCACTATTGGCTTGAATTATGTGGAATCAAACCATGACACACACTCACCACGCACTAACACCTCTCTTCTTTAAATTCTCACCGAGGTGCTAATATTTCCGGTATTGCAACTAGTGTCCTCCCCTAAAAAACAACCTCATTTTTCACACAATGATTTCAGTTTGAATATAAGGATTACTTTTCAACACTCACTCTCAGAACAAATTCACAACTCATTCATACGTATTGCCGTAAGCTTGCCCTTATTTTCACTGCTTTAAGTTCGACATACAACTCTTAGGATCACGATAGTACTTTCTTAGCTTGTAACATAGGCTCATGGTCAGGTAGGGTATATTTAGGTATACTTTAGTGACTTGTTGCCCTCCTTGACATATCGGCTAAACATACCATTTTTTATCATTTTATTTCGCCCGATTTCTCATATTCTTTCAGTTTGCTATTTTCCCTTCTTTCTTCATTTGTGTAAGTGAATCTTTTGTTTTCTTGCTTGTAATTTGTTCTTTTTTAACTTTTCTTTCAACAGATTTTTGGGTCACTTACTTTTGTTATTTCTTTCTCTTTGTTATTTCAACCCCATTTTCTAGAGCATTCCTCATAATAGCCACCCTCAACTCATGGCTTTGGCATGAGTCAAAGTACACAATACCCAAAGTTGGGTCAGGGCCACGAAAAGGTTGTTTACAGCAAAAGCCACCCTCAACTTATGCTTTTGGCATAAGCTGAGGTGCACATGTCCAAGGAGGGAGCAGGGCCAACACATTATTCCCAAAAAATATCAGTTGGGGTGTTAAAGAAAGGTCTATTTTAAGCTCAAATCATTTGGATCAAAAAGGGATTAATTTCATTCGGGGTTTTTTTTAGGCTAAAAATTTGGTATATTGAAAAAGGGACTATGATCCTTTCCTAATTGTCTATTGCAGCATACTTTTAGTAGGACTAACCAGACAAGTTCTAGCTCAGTACAAATAATGGATTATTCAAACTTTTGTCACACTCACTTGACATCTCATTACTCTACCAGATTATCAGACACCTAGTTTGATTTTAGACTTAGGGTCATGTAGTGGTGTATCTCATCAATTAATATACCTAGTCATGCATCATTTTCATTACATTAGGATATCATTTTTGTTTTAGCCATCATGCTTCAGAGTTATACTATGTACACAAGATATAGACATGCCGATTCAACAATAAAAATAATCAATCTATGGGGAAAAATAACACAGGCGAGAAAACCCCAAAAGTGGATCGTAAATTGGCCTCTCAGACTTCACCCTAGCACTCAGTTTCCATTTACCCCACCCTCCAAAAAAAGATATGCAATTTTTCCCCAATGCATAAAAAAAATGAAATACGAGAGTTGTAGGTGAAAGCGCTGGGGATCAACAAGCTGGTGGGTCTGATTCCCCGGAACGCACTAAATATGTAGTATGGAGACCCTCACTAGTGTCCTCATGAGAAACAACACTAGAAGTAGTGCCTCCCGCTGTCTACGCATCTGTAATCTAGCTACCCCAGCATCTGACTCTACAGCCGTGATACGACGCGCCTCCTCATCAGCAAGCGAGGCTCTCCTCGCACCCTCCATCTCACGACGCTCCTTCTTCCGTGCTTTAGCCTCATCCTCCTCTCGACCCTTGCCCCTCTTAGCATGCTCTCGAGAGGGAGGTGGTGGAATCTAAGAAGTGGCGAATAAAGCAGCCATCACCGTATCCGCATCAGGATCTGCAGAAGGGGCCTCAAAATCAGGCACCCTAGCCTCTAGGATCATATAAATATCCGCTCGCAGACTCTCAACTACAGCCTGAAGGGTCGACACGTCCACCTGAGGTATGGCCGGGCTAGCACCTGTAACTCAAAAGCATCCAAGCGCTGATGAACCTCAGTGATCTTCTGCTTTGTGTGCTGGACCATGTTACGCTCCAAGCGCTCCTCCGCCTCAGCAATAATCCTCTGCATCAAAGGATGGATGTGACGCAAAAGTGTGGCCATCTAATCTTCTAGTTTCTGGACCCTAGCAAGCGGGACCAGAGCGGGTAACGAGGCTAAGCGAGAGGAGCTAAGGACAATGCTACTACATGGGATAGACTCTCCGCGGGAGTGTCAGTGGTTTCAGAAGCAGCCTGCGTAGCCGTTCGAGCATGTGTTACTGTATCAGCCAGATTTTCACCAAGTGGAGGCAACTCTTGACGGGGCCCTCTGCGTGGAGCCAACTCATTGGCCTCATCCGTGATGAGTCCGATATCAACAGTGCCATGCAGATTCATGAGCTGATCAATGTTCCAAATGGGCACACCTGCAGACCTACATAAAGAAAATATCATGCACGGAAAAGGGTAATTATTTGTGACCTTGAAAGCCCTCTCGTGCATTACTGCCTGTAAAAGCCAAGGGAAGTCCACCTCAAACCTGTCTATCATTGCCGCCATCAGAACTACACGATCCCATGTGACTATATTATCAGCAGCCGTGGGGGAAAGGCAGTGGCGGATAATCAACCATAAGAACTTAGCCGTGAAGGTCAAGTTATCCTTCTTGATGGCTCCTTTCGGTTCCGTTACCCAGTCGGCATCCTTTCCATCAACAGACAAGTGCAGGGCCATCCACCTCTTGGTGGTCTCTCTCAGTGATGGCTCACGCAAGAATTGGCCATCTTTTGCAATTCACCACCGATAGTTGAACTCGGCAGTGAGAGGGGTCCTATTGACATCAACATCCTCGCCGTACATATACCGACGGATGGCGGGCAGGGAGATGTCGATCTGTATGCTGTGTACTCGTATTTGCTCAAGTGGGGCTTGTTTGGCGGGGGCAGCCCGCATATGGATATATGATTGGAGAGTAGCCACGTAAGAGGCGTAAAACTCTCGGACCAACTCCTTATTATAGATGCCTAAAGAACGAGCTGTCCACTCTAGCCGGTGTCTGGTGAAGAGATTGTGAATCTCTGTCATGGTGGGGAGACTTCTCGTACGTCCCGCCTCTCCAATATAAGGGTCAGTTTCATGACGCCTTTATCATTTAGAAACTTGGCATCTGAATACACTTGGTATTGCCCGTCGGCACACCACCAGTTGGGCTGGTCGGCAACCATGGTGATACCACCATTCGGTGAGCCTGGAGTGGAATCAGGACTATCAGCCTCATCAGACGAGGCAGACTGTGCAGCTCTGGCGGGTGCAGGGACTTCGGCGGACCCGGAGGCTTCCTCCCACCACGAAACTCCTATGGAACCAGACGCTCCTTCTTCATGTGTAGCTGACCCAGAAGGTGTGCCGGTCAGTGTGCGCTCCTCATCAGACTGGAGGAAGTAACAACGCTGGATGCCACCTTTTTGGGTGTATCTTTGGTTACACGTGCAACTCGTGATGAAGTGGCAGTGCCTGAGGCACATACTCGGGGTCATGCTCATAATTAGAGCCTATAACCAGTCGGGTAGACGGGGCGACAAACGTTGAACGCCCACATGCATAAACTCAATCTTGTTTTGGTGCCATTAGAGATAGTTCCTGCAAAGAATCATTATTAGTAATAGAAGGAGCACACAAGATAAGAAAAAATGACACAAAACAAATATAAGAGCAAAGCTGTAATGATATCTCTGTAGTACAGTGAAACACGATGGACCAGGTGACGGCTCGTCGTGAGTACGACAGACTGTCATGAGGTCCGTCATGTCTTACTTCAACTATGTTTATGTGGAGACCCCTGAAGGAAAGTCTCTGATAGTTATGGCAGATTAGCAGGACGGACCATCATCTATGTCCATCGTGGGACACTTAGAAAAAGTATGGAGACCCTTAGGAGAAGGGTCTCTAACCGTCATGCCGGTTGTGCAGGACGGACCGTCAAGGTTATGACGCTCCGTCGTAGATGTCCGTCTAAGAACACTTGGAAAAAGAATGGAGACCCTTAGGACAAGGGAATATGTCAACCATGACGGACGTGCAGGACGGACCGTCAAGTGTATGAGGTCCGTCATAGATGTCTGTAAGAGGACACATGGAAAAAAATGGAGACCCTTAGGACAAGGGTCTCTAACAACCATGACGTTTGTGCAGGACGAACAGTCGTGTTAAGACGGTCTGTCTTAGATGTCCGTCAGAGAACACTTAGAAAAAGTTTGAGACCCTTAAAATAGGGTCTCTGACAACCAGAATGGTTGTTCAGAAAGGACCGTCACGAGTATGAGGATACACCGTAGATGTCCGTCATAGGACACTTGGAAAAAAATGGATACCCTTAGGACAAGGGTCTCTGACAACCAGAACAGTTGTGCAGGATGGACCGTCGTGGGAATGATGGTCCGTTGCATGTGTCCGTTGGTGGACACTTAGAGAAAACGCACAGTGGTGTGTTGGAACAGACCCTATGACTGTCTATTATGGGTACGATGGTCCGTCATCGGGGTCTCGTTGTGTCATTCAGTGACAGAACTGAGGATGCCACAATCATCCCCCCTGACTCAAATGTAATACTTAGTGTTAACCTACATTTTTCTAACCCAAATACCTATAAAACTAGCAATGCTAAAGCACATATTTCTCGATTTTTAACAAGGCAATTCCAAGATTCTCAATGTAGGTCAGACAAAATTGGATCAAAGAATGAAGACCCACTAGAAATAAATTTGCTAATACTAATTAAAAAACAAAAATGCAATGTAAATGGGTAGTGATCAGAGACAGATACCTGAGAAGAAAAGAAAAAGCAAGCAAATGAGGCACTTGGTTATCCAGAGTAAAACCACAACAACAGACTCCGACCAGTAGAAAGGAGATTTTCGAAATTGGGGATATAGTTAAGTGATCAGTTGATAGAGAAGAGAGATAGTAAGTTAGAAGTTTGAATGGGAGGGAAATGGGAGAAAGGGGGAAGGAAATGGGTGAAATGAAGGGGTGGGGGGGTTTTAAATTTTGAGAATTTTTAAAATTTCCCAGTTGGGTCGGGTATGTTGGTTAATAACACAACGAGTCCCCGATGATGGTTCGTTGAAGATGTGACGGTCCGTCATGAGTTCCGTCGCATGTGGCCATAGTTTTGAAGATAAATGAAATTCATACCTTGCACGACAGATTCATCCGACGGTCCATCGCATGCTTGACTGTCCGTCGATGTATCCGTCAGTGACTGTTACAAAGTGATTTTCTGTAGAATTTCCTGGTGATGTGCCTGCAAATTTAAAACCCATTAGTAAGAAAGAAAACTATAAGTATTGGGTTGCCTCCCAACCAGCTCCTCATTTAACATCGCGGCACGACTAGCGACACTTGATTACTCAGACTTCATCAAGATGGTATGCCTCGATCACTTCATTCGCCGATTCAACATGCCCAACTTAGATTTTTATTTGTTGCCATTCACCTTAAACTGCACACCGTCCTTGGTTTCCAACTCAACTGCTCCATGAGGGAATAGTTGTGTAACCAAGTAAGCGCCAGTCCATTTGGACTTTAGCTTTCCCAGAAAAAGCGCGACCTAGAATTGTATAAAAGTACCACATCCCCAACCATAAACTCTCGTTTTTCAATTTTTAGGTCATGGTACTTCTTCATCTTTTCTTATAAGATATTGCAGATACCGATTGTAGCTCACCACTCCGCCTCATGGACCTACAAATGTTGAAGGTTGCTTCTTCATTGTTCAACCGAAATTTCATCTGCCCCTTTTCCATATCAACTAAGGATCTACCCATAGCAAGGAATGGTTTACCAAAATAATAGGGGTACTTCAAAATCGACTTCACCATCAAGAATAACAAAATCTTCCAAAAATATAAACGACTCAAATTTTACTAGCACATTGTGGAATATCCCTATAGGTCTTTTTACTTTTCGATCGGCCATCAATAGCCGCATCGCAGTGGACTTTGGATCACCCAAACCCAACTTCTTGTAAATCGAGAGGTGCATCAGATTTATGCTTGCTTCCAGATCACATAATGTTTTCGCAAAATGTAATGACCCGACTGTACAAGGAATAGTGAATGCACCCGCTTTTGTACTAGAGATCTTGTAGCAATAGCACTACAATGCTGCATTCTATCATCATCCTCAAAAGTGACGGATATTTTCTTTGTAACCAGATCTTTCATAAACTTGGCATAAACGGGTATTTGTTCTAGAGCTTCTACCAAAGGGACATTGATAGAAAGATGCTTCAACATTGTTATAAAATGCCGATATTTATCATCCTCAGTCTTTTTCACTAATCTTTTAGGAAGGGGGTGGTGGTATAGGCATGGGAGTTACCTTTTAGGCACTTAAGCATCTTTTCCAGTGTTATCTTCTACTTCATCACTAACCTCTACCAATTGATCATTATCTTTTATCACCTTTTCCTCATCAGACGGCATAGGTGGGTCAATGGTTTGCTTACTACCCACAGTAGTGATTGCCATACAGTGTCTATCATTTTTTAGATTTTGGACAGTGTTGCTAAGAAGAATGCCTTGTCGCCGTGTGTTCACAGTCAATTGGGCCATTTCCAACCCAAGTTGCTTAATCGATATTGCATGTGTATAGACTTTCTTCCCGATACCCGCTAAATCACTCCTTAATTCTTTAATGTTCTCATCACTAGCATCAAACCACCTCATCATTTTTTGCACAATATCCTCAACTCGCGCCATACTATATCAACCATCCCTAGGAGTAACTTCACGATTTTGAGAAGGGACATAAGGGACATTCCTATCGTTTCTCTTACCATATTACCCTTGTTGAAGTTGTTTTGGCGGTTGTAGTTTCCATCTCAAACATAATGACCCTCGCGGTTATAGTTACCACAGATCCGACCTTGCTTTCCTTGACCTTGGCGCCAATTCTCACGATTTGACACTTGGGCACTCGGTCGGAAACCCTCCATCTGCTCATTTACTACATATGAATTCTCCTCATAATAACATTGATCATTTGGTGGTGGTGTTTTAGACAAGTAGGTAACTCCATTTATCTTTTCTGCACCCCAGTGACATGTTTAATACAAACCCAAGGTCAGTTCTCATCTGAGCCATTTCTTCACGAATCTCATCTGTGGATGGGTTGTGAGTGGATTGCACTGCGAAGGTATTTCTTCTAGTATCTGACTTCGTAGTACTCCAAGATTTATTATTCCGGGAGATTTTCTCTAACTTTTCGGCAATCTCGGCACAATGAGACACCCCATCAGAACAACCCGCTATGGTATCCAGTATCGCTTTATTATCATCATCCTGTCCCCGATATAAGTATTCGTTCAGTGACTCATCATCTATGCTGTGATTGGGGACACTCCTAAAAATTGAAGTGAATCTATCCCAAGAGCTACTAACTGACTCTCCTAATAGTGCCACAAAGTTGTTCACTCTGTCTTTGTGGTTTAGTTTCTTGGAGACCGGGTAGTAACGTACTAAGAAAATGTCCCTTAGTTGGTTCCAAATAAAATTGAGTTATAAGAGAGCTGAGTGAACCAAATAGTAGCCTCTCTCCGTAAGAGAGAGAGGAAGTACTCTTAGCCCTATTACATCCAAATCAAAATCAGGCCTCCCTACACAATTTTACACACTGCCCTTACCTTAGCTATATTGGCATGTGGGTCCTCAGAAGGTAGACGTGAAAACAAACCTCTAGCAATGAGCATTTGCATCAGCGTACTAGTTACCACAAAGGTGTGGCCTTCTGGTAGAGGGAGCAAGACAAGTGGCCCATCAGAGTCTGCAATATTATCATAACCTCTGTAGTATTCTTAAGGGCGTGAGGTAGGATTTTGTCCCCTTTGACGATTTTCACCCAGATCATCGGGTAATAACTGACCATGAACATCGACAGGAGCTGAGATGTTCTGGTTCGGATCATCATTGTTAATACCAAAGTTTTGATCCATATTGCGTAGTGTACGCTCTAATTTGTGATCGTAGGGAAACAAGACTTCTCTTCCTCTCCGTGTATTTTTCATACAAGGATAATAATTATGCAGGAACTTAAAAACAATAAATTAAGAAAATATCGAATACACTTTAGTAATAAGTTTACATAAATCTAAAAGCTACTTTCCCCGTCAACGGCGCCAAAATTTTATACGCTCAACCTTACTTCTCAAATAAGAAGTAAAGCGGTCGTATCAAGTAAAGAACCCAACTAATGAGGTTGGGATCCTTCCCACGAGGAAAATAGTTCATACTTAACATTAATCTATTGTTACTATTATTAAGTCATTTATTTCCTTAGGAAATAAAATACAATAAAAGGGGTGTTTTATTTTTAGATTAATGAAAATAACTAACTAAATTAAAGTAACCAACTAACAATTCAAATCTTGGAGTTTAATCAATTAATAAAAATTAACTAGGTTTAAGTGTTTCCCACAGGTTCCTAACTTGATAATTCTAACTATAACAATTCTTTCCTAGTATCTTGCATGCAAAGTGATAGTTATGTATTTCTAAATTCTTGATCCAGCATCTAGAAAATTTCACTCCGCACCTTGGTCCGGCTACGTGTGTTGCTATAGTAACCCTTACCTTTACCTCATATTAAGAATTATATTCGATATACAAGAATTAATTATTTTCTATCTACTTATCAGGGTTTATTGAAACCATAACATCTATTGCTCGTGCCTCAGGTAAAAAGCACCTTCCCAAGGTCTTCTTCTTCTGTAGATTTCTCAATTTGAGACATGTTACTCAAGGAAGCTCGAAATATTTTTTCACGTGCCCTATTTTACCACATTTATAGCATCTGAGAGGATTCTTACCGTCATAGTAAGGAGACTCTTTCTTTTCTCCATACAGTTTGAACCACTCAAGGATCAAGAGTACGTCATATCACTTGATTTTTCTTTGAAGTTTCTCTACTCATCTACAAGAGCATCTCCTTCTCCATCTTTGACAAACACACTAGACAACTGCTTGACTAGTAAATCATGTCACGACAACAAATTTTCAAATTTCTCCAAAGAACGGTTGTTCAGCCTATCCTTTAATTGACATCACAAATGGAATATATTTAGATTTCAACACGAGTAACTATTCTTCTCATTCGTACTTCAAAAATAACCTCTTCCTAATTCAACGATGATGTCTTGGAAAGTAAGTTCTTAATCTTCATAAAATACTCTGTGATAGAAAGGTTACCTTGAGTGGTGTTAGCCAATCAATTCTCCAAGATTTGTAGCCGAGTTTCATTCTTTTTGTTGAGTAAGTGATCGAGGGTCGTCCGTATTTCATGAGATGATTTGCACCTTATAATATGATCAAATAAACCAGAGGAGATTGTCCTCTTCAGAATGAACTCCGCATTTGCATTAATCTGCTTTCACTTCTTGCATGTATTATTGTTTTACGGTCTGTCAGCAAGAGGACTTATGTAATTCCTATGAACAACATCCCACAAATAATCTCCCACAAGGTATGGTTTCATATATGTCTTCCATACATTGTAATTGGACTGATTCAACTACTCCATCCCAGTCCATTAACACGACAACAAAAATTCATCTACACAAACCAGTTGAATCAATCACCAACTTGATCTTGAAATAACATCAATAAGTCAATCTACGACTATGACTCTGATACAATGTAGAGAATAGTAGAAGAGACACATAATCAGGGAGACCTTCTACTATCCCTAGACCGTTAACTAAGATTAGAAGGTTCAATAAGGAAGAGTAAGCTAGAAGGGAGAAACAATATTTTGATCAATCAACTTTGTTATAGATAAGGACTATTTGATTTAGGTTGTCTTGGTTGCTTACAAATGACTATGGCCACCCTATTTATACTAGTGTAGCAATGCTTCTAGAAATTATCCTATATAGATCTACAAGAAAAATCTAGATGGCCCTATCTTCTAAATATCTAACAAGAATCTAGATTATTCTATACTTTACTATAAGTATCAAATTATTTTAGAACAACTAGAATTTTATTAAGTATGAATATCAAAGATAATTACTTGAAGCTCCAAAAAATCAACTTTAATATTTCACAGATATTTTGCAATAATTATTACACCATTTTTTAATATAATCATACAACTTAAATTAATCCTTAAAAACAATGGTGAGATTGTATTGAATATGATGTCATCATCAATTATCACGTTGATAATAACCCTTTAACGAATTTCCTCACTATGCGCGCTAAACAATTGTGGAAAATATTTTAGTTAAAAGCACTAGAAGTTGATAAGTTACATTATAGTTAGCTATTTCAATGATATACTACTTAATGCCAATGAGTTGGAGTTTAGGGACATTGGTAGGTCATTCACATAGTTGTTACAAAGATTGAATTTCCTGAAGTACATAGTTTCTGAAATGGCTGCCCGCACTACTCCATTTACAAACAGTGGAGGAGCTATTATAAAGGTTGGTATTTCAAATGTTTTGCATTTAAGGCCTTCATTTCTAAGCATGTACACCACCTTGTTGTGCTCCATGAAGATGTGTGTTGGCATCGCTGCTCCCAGCTTCTCCATCAACTACCAGCATTCAAATATTAAATTAGTGTAAGAGTGATTATCATGTTCCAGTAAAATGATCATTTTTGAGGAGTATGTGTTGATAACTAGGGGATGAAGTTTAAATCCCACAAAACCAGAAGAAGTCCTTATCTTAGGGCTCTTAGCTCGGCCAACATAGGACTGACATGTGCTTATTTACTTATGAATCGAATTGCCCAGTCACCTCTGTAGTTTTTGATAACCCCTCCTAAGAATCCTTGTGTAACATCTCTTATTCTATATAAATTAAAGTTAATCTAAGAAAAATAAGAAGTATCAAATTTGGAAATAAGTAAGGAAATCTGGAAAATTTCCAGATTTCATTAGTGAGTTTTGGCCATTTTAAAACGACCATAACTTCCAGCTCATGAAGATCTAGGGTGATTTCTTTACATGTATGGAAATATAGTTGAAGTAATTTCCAACGACGCCAAGTTTGTGAATTTCCGATGTCGTATAAGGGAGATATGACCTTCGGAAGGTAGTCTGCTGAGCAGGAAAATTTCCAAATCCGGATTTGTTAAGGGTGATTTGGTCTTTTCCTAAAGTCATTAATTAATTTCGTTTTGGGATAATATGTTGGGGTCAAAACTGATCTCATTAAGTTTATGCACTTAGAAAAATAGGCTAGAGCTTTGAAAAAAGGGATAAAAGAGGAGAAGGAAGAAGAAGACGCAAGAACGCCAAGTTTTAGCTTCGTGGATTTCGTCGGGGTGATCCCTAACAAGGTATGTGAGATCATTCGGTGATGGGTTCTTTAACCCACCCTAAAAATTGATTCATTATAGCAATTAGAATTAAATTGAAAAGAAATCTTGAAACTATTAATGAAATGTTTGAAATCCTTGTTGATTAAATTGTCGTTGATCGCTGTTAGTTGTAATCAATTTTTTTGGACTCTTTTCGGGTCTAAATCATTGGCTAATAATTTAATTTGGGATCCTATGTGTTTGGGCTTGAATCCATGGGAGTTTGGGAATATTTAGAGATGAAAAACTAATAAGAAAGTCTCTAGCGCCTGAGGATAGCCTCTGGCGCTCCGCGCCCCTCAAAGCGCCTCGACTTCCTAGAGACCCCGTTCTTTCCTATCTTTTTGTACTAGTTCTTAAGTGGTGTAACCCTCTTATAGTTGTTTTCAACCCTCTAAGATACATCTAACCATCATGAAATTATCCATAAACATGAGATCATTATCATTGAATTGATGAATCAATTCGACGAAAGTTATGATCAAAGTCAAAGAAGTTAAGAGCCAAATCTAGAAGTTAAGAAGCGAGTCAAAGTAAAGTTATAAGTTTTGTAAAGTCTTTCACAAATGTTTTCACTTTGTTTTAAAGACTAAAAGTTCAAGCTAAGTAAAGAGCAAGAGTTGAGTTCATTTATAAAAAGATAAAAGGGAACTAATTATTCCCTAGAGGTTTACATATGTTTTCACATTTGATTAAAAGTGGGAACTAGAAGTTCCAAGAGAATTTTGAACAAAAAGTGGAATATTGATTTCAAGAGGAGCTTCTTCAAGCTAAAGTTCAACAAAACATCTCAAATCAAAGAGAAGTAAGTTTTACTAAAAGTGTGAGCTATGTATGTTTTGGGAGTAGTATTGAGCACCGATGTGGAGATGAAAGTTCATATTAATTCAAGACTCCATGTAAACGATGAAGCCACCATAGGAATTGACGGATCATACTTTCTAGATGATAACGTCAGGAGAGCTAGAGGACCCATTTACTTGAGTAAGGTCCTATATCAATGGCAAGGTGTAGGATGGTTCTCTTGCAACGTAAGGTAAGACGTTGTATCATCACTTAGGCTCATAGTGATAGTTGTCGGTTAGAGGATCTCTCTCAATGTTATATTACATTATATAAGTAAGGTTGTGTTTGTAATTCTATTTTTATAACGAACTGAGTTGTATAACTCTTTGTTACTCCATATTGAGCTATAGAATTCGTGGTGAGCCTCCTAGCATACTGAAGGACATCCTGTGTATTTTTATGTTAGCTTACTTTTTAGGATATTGTGGGGACTGTCCCAACATCCCTTTCTAGAAAATTTAGAGGTGTCTTAGAATATAGTATTTCAGGTTGGAATTATTTCCAGTTATTAAGAATCAAGTGGTAGTTTGGCCAAAGTAATGATTTGAAGTACTTCCCTTCAAATATGTTTTATTCGTGTTTAAGTTAAGTTTTGTCTTCCGTTGATTTTAGTAGCCAGACCAAGGGTTTGTTGAGGTACAACGATGGTATTTGAATGTCGATCCCACCTAGGGTGTAGGCTCGGGTCGTGACAAATTTTTATCAGAACATATAGTTCAAGAGTCCTAGGGAGTCTATGAAGTCGTGTCCATAGAGTCTTAGTCATCGGTGTGAATCGCGTCACATCTATGATTATGAGGCTACAACATTTAGGAATGTTTCCCTTTTTTTCATCTTTTTTTTTGCAAAAAAATTTATATCTAAAAGTCTCTCTCTAATTCGTACTTACACGTTCTTTCAGATCATCGTCTCCAAGAATATCAATTAGAGGTCGTCCACGAAGGAATCTTGAGGAACAATAGGTTCCAAATGCACCAGAGGTACAACCTTAAGGAGTGGTTACGAATATAAAATTCTGGAAAGCCATCCGGATGATAAGTCATGTTGTGACTTGCCAAGTAGGGAAACAGAGAGGAGATCGATAGGAAGGGGTTGATACTTCGAGAATTTGTGAGTTCCTTAGGATGAATCCCCCTAGTTTCACCGAATCAAACACTATTGAAGATCTAGAGAACTTCATAGAGGAGTTGAAGAAGGTGTATGAGGTAATGTATGTGGTCGATGCTGAGAGGGTTGAATCGGTTGCATACCAACTTAAAGGTGTGGCCATAATATGTTTCAATCAATGGAAGAATGGTAGGGCTGAGGATGCACCACATCCAAGTTGAGCTTGCTTTGAGGAAGCCTCTTGGGGAGGTTCTTTCCTAGTGAACTGAACAAAGCCAAGGTGAGGGAGTTCATTACACTGAAATAGGACTCCATGAGTGTTCATGAATATGGGTTTAAGTTCACCTAGATATCTTGCTATGCTCCAAAGATGGTGAAAGAAATAAGGAGCAAAATGAGTCTGTTTCTTTGCAGAGTTGGGTCGTGCTTCAAGTAAGAAAGGTAGGTCTACCATGTTGATAGGTGACATGGATATATCTAGGCTGATGGTATACATTCAAAATGTTGAAGAAGAGAAGGTGAAGGATAAAGAGAAGTACCGAAACAAGAAGGCGAAGACTGGGAATGTGTCTGGCGAACAGAATGGTTATGCGAGCCGACCACAATTCCCGAAATCAAAGACATGAACAATCATCTGCTAGTGCATTTGCTCCTAGAAAATGAGGTCAGTATAACGGTCACAATTCCCAACCCACTTCAAGGTTAGGCCGGCCCAATCTCAAGGTAGTGTGACACAAAGAGGTAGTGGGAGTTCTGCATGTAGTAGATGTGGTAGAATCCGCACTCGCGAAGGTTGTAATGGCCAAATAGGTTGTTTCAAGTGTGGTCAAGATGGTCCCTTCATGAGAGTATGTCCTAATAATAAGAAAAGTGGTGAAAATTCGGTCAATAAAGATCAATATTCATCAATTGCTCCACCAAACAGGTATGCACCCATAGGAGTTACTTTTGATAACTCTCCACATGTTGTCACGTGTATAATCAAAGCCTTCACTTTTGATGTTTATACTTCATTAGACCAAGGAGCAAATTTATCCTTTGTAACTCCTTATGTTGCAAATCAGTTTGAATTTCTCCCTGAAAAGCTTTGTGAACCTTTCTATGATTCTATACTTATTGGGGAATCTATTCTAGCGGAAAGAGTCTATCGTGATTGTCCTGTTTCCATCAATCACAAGAGTATCATGGATGATTTAATATAGTTAGACATGATTGATTTTGATGTCGTTCTAGGTATGGACTGGCTCTATGCGTGTTAAGCATCAATAGATTGCAGAATTGGAGTTGTCAAGTTGTAGATTCCAAATGATCGAGCTAGTCATAGAGTGGGATAGCAGTTTAGCACTGCCTAAAGGTCGTTTCATTTCGTATCTTAAGGCGAGTAAGTTATTTTCTATGAGATGTATCTATCATTTAGTTTGAGTTAATAACTCAAGCATTGAGTTACCTTTCCTTTAGTAAGATCCTATAGTTAGTGAGTTTCCAGAAGTCTTTCCTGATGATCTACTAGGATTCCCTCCTAAAAGAGCGATAGCCTTCGGCATAGCTTTCATCCTAGATACTCCTCCTCTCTCTATTCCGCCATACAGAATCGCACCGGTAGAATTAAAAGAACTAAAAGAAAAATTGAAAGATCTACTAGATAAGGGTTCATCCGACCAAGTGTCTCAACTTGGGGCGCTCCGATCTTGTTTGTTAGGAAGAAGGATGGGTCCCTTAGGATGTGTATAGTATATCGTCAATTCAATAATATGACCATCAAGAATAAAAATCCTCATCCAAGGATAGATATCCTTCATTAACTTCAGGGTGCTTCTTGTTTTTCCAAGATTGACCTCAGATCAGGCTATCACCAGTTAAATGTTAGGGAATGTGATATTCCAAATACAACTTTTAGAACAAGGTATGGGCATTATGAGTTTCTAGTTATGTCCTTTGGTTTGACTAATGAACCTTTAGAGTTAATGGATCTTACTAACAGAGTTTTTGAACCTTTTTAAAATCTGCTTTTTTATCGTCTTCATTTATGACATACTGATTTATTCAAGGAATGAGGAAGATCATGCTATTCATCTAAGGATTAATTTTTAGACTTGAGAGATAAGGAGTTGTATGCCAAGTTCTCAAAGTGCGGGTGTTATCTTAAGTCTGTGGAGTTCTTAGGCCATATTTTTTTGTGGAGGTAATAAAGTTGACTCTCAGAAGATAGTAGCAGTTCAGTGTTGGCCTAGACCCACATCTTCGATAGATATAAGGAGTTTCTTGGGTTTGGCTGGGTATTATAAGAGATTTTTTGAAAGATTCTCTTCTATCTGTTCTCCTTTGACCAAAGTTAACTTAGAAGACAGTCAAGTTTCAATGGGCTGAAGCTTATGAGAAAAGCTTTCAGGATTTGAAAAATAGATTGACTACCTATCTAGATTCGACCTTACTAGAGGGTACTCAAGGATTTGTGTGTAACAACCCAAAAAAATGAATAGGATAAATATATAAGGTGATTTATAAATATTTAAAATCTGAAATTTTAAGGTCAAAATGGTCCTTTCACTAAGCTAATTAAATCAGGTTCTTATTTAAATAAATAAGGAGTCATAGTTTGACTAATTCCAAACTAAAACTCCTATTATTTACTACTTTCTCTCTCACGATCTCTCTCTCAAGTTCATCACTTTCTCCCTCACATTGGTTATGCCAAAAACAACAAATAACATAAGTAATATCAAGAGTTCTTCACACTTGAAGAAATCACATGAAATTTTAAGAAAAATAAAGCAACCAAAAACGTTAAGGCAAAGAAAAGTTGTTCGTTGAGTGGTGTGGACGTTGAGGTATCTTGGACTGATTTTGGAGAGGGTTTTGGGCAGGAAATTCATCATTTGAACATCAATTAAGGTATGTGTTTATTTTCTCTTGGTTTTTCCCCTAAGAGACTTCTTAAGATTCAGTTATTCAGTCCAAAAACTAGGATTGTTTTCCCTGTTGCATGTCCCTGTCACTAGCTCCCAATGATTCGTAGATTGGGTATATTTGCTGGTAGATTTAGGTATGTGTGATGTTCTTGTGTTAAGTGTGAATATGTTTATGTACGTGATATCATGAAAATGACAATCAATTAATGTGCAAGTGTGTGCAAGTTTTTTAATGTTGCAAGGGCCTCGGCTTGATGGTCAAAATTTGATAAGGTTGTAGTTGTTTTTTTGTGTGCATAAATCCATGAAAAATAGTGATGTTCATCTAAGGAAATGTGGCTGATTGAGTGACAATCTTTTAGCGAAATAAACTCATGAAAAATAGGCCTAAAGATGTGTTAAAATCGTATATGAATACACCCTATGAATCGAGTGAAAAAGTTGATAAAAATGAATTGAAAATGACCGAAATTTCTATCAACTATGCAAGGTTAAATAAGACTAAAGTTCAATAATGAAAATCTAGAAACTGAATACTTTTTAAAGAGGTGAGGCCACCAGGATTTGAACTTGTGACCTCACCTTTTGGGTACTAAAATTCGCGAGAAAAGGAGACGAAAAATGGGGTTGGGGGGAATCGAACTCGGGCCACAGGTTTGGGAAAGGAGTGGAAAATCATTTAATTATATAACTGGGAGGCGTGGGAATCAAACCCACGACCTCCAAGCGGCGAGTCAAATAAGAGAAAAATAAAGAAAAGAAAAAGTGAGGCATGGGAATCAAACCCACGACCTCAAGGTTGGAGAGGAGAATGGCAAAATTAAATAAGAAAATAAAGTGAGGCAGTGGGGGCTCGATCCCACAACCTCACGTCCAAGGCACCTACTCAATAAATCTTCAATTAAAAATAAAGATAGGAGGCTGTGGGAGTACGAAACCACAACCTCACAGCCTAGCGAAATTAAAACTACAATAAGGAGGTTTTGGGGGTTCGAACCCACAACCTCCTAATGTCCAGCGAAAATAGAGAATAAAATGAAAGAGTGTGTGGGGGTTTGATCCCACAACCTCTTGGTTTGGGAGCCAAGGGGCCATGTGATGTTAATGAAAAATAAAAAGGGGTGGTGGGGGTCCGAACCCACTACCCTTCGGCCAATTTAAGAGGAAAACCAAGTAGAGAATTAAAGATATATTATTAATGTTGGGGTTTAATCTAGAGTCCCAATATCATGGAGATCAAAAATAAGATCAATGAAAATGTAAAGTTTTATCCAAGAGATTCGAACTTGGGTTCCCTTTCCCAAACTCACGTATTGATACATACGTCATACGTGAACAAAATATCCCTGAATAATGCCATCTACTTAGATCAAATCAAGATCTTGGCATATATACAAGATACATAAGTCTTAAACTACATAATCTTAGGAATGTATGAATTACTTAACGAACTATGAATGAAGCCTCATTGCTTGTATGCATAGGCATATAAGTCTAACTTACGTTCCAAAGTAAGTAAAATTAAGATGTATGTAATGAAATGATTAACCCTAGAACGGTTAGGTCTGAGTGTAAGATTCACTAAATGGACAAGTGCATTGGCATATGATGAGATGAACAATGAAATGATGAATTAAACAATGAAATAATGAAATTAATAATGAAGAGATAAAATCCTAGAAGGGTTAATTAAGAGTGTGAAACACACTAATTGTCCAAGTGCATTGACATATGATGAAATGAACATTCATGTATTAATAGGTGAGTAACTATGAAAAGCAAAGGTTCTAATGATAATAAATGTAGTGACAACATGATATGTGTCTAAGGTAAATTATCAGATCAATCTCAAATAAGCCTAAGTAAATGTTACAAATACGTACTATGCTATGGGAATGTAAGATAATGGAGAGACCAGTCTCTATGAACACTCTAATGAGACTATTGAGCTTAACACACTCAATACTAATGATGAGATGAGAAATCATATAATGAGCTATGATGTCCTCAAACTAGAAGCCAACTTTCATGACGTATGAGATCAATGTAATGGAACTTTATACTGAGCACCGATAGACTAGCTATGTGCGTTGATGCCTTCTTTTGAGAAGGACGGAGGTTCACGTTACTCTAATGATATAAGACTGTATGGCTTGTCGGGTGTGGGTCTGCTTATATATCCTAGTCTTCGAACATATAAAGCCAATATAGGGATCTGGAAGGGTTAAATTCCCATGTATGCTAGCATGTTATGTATCACTTTGGCCGGTGATTCCACCTCATTTTGGAGATGGGGAGAAACTGAATTTCATGATGCTTACATGATCTATGTAGGTTAAATTTAAAGTTCGCAATGAATTAATGAGTCCAGCGTCAAATGATGCACATAATGAAATGAATGATACCAAAGGTGTTAGGATATGATAAACAAAAGGTTAGTTAGATTCATGTAGTGACATTAGGTCACTCTTGGTCATTGCACAACGAACCTAATGAAAGTGTTAAACTACATACTAGTGTAACTGGTGTTTACACTGGCCTATGAATGAAATGAAATTGAATACGCATGAATGAACGAAGGCAACTCTGTGTTTGCTAATAAAGACTCCCTAGTTGAGGTCCCATCTGTTTAGCCCTCATTTCTGGGATGTCTTAATGTTAAGTCCATGATTTAGAGGTCTCATGGCATATGAATGAATGATACTAATGAAGTTCTGTGCTACATGAAAAGTGTGTTTTAAGCTATATGATATGTGCTATGTGTAAATGTTATGTTTTGTGTACAAGTGTGAAAAGTATGATGTATGTTATTCTCATGGCATAACATTCCTATTAAAAATATGAAAAGTTCACTGACTTTCCTAATCAAAATTTGGAAAGCTCATTGACTTTCCTAATAAAAAATTTGAAACTTTCCAAATCTCAATTTGGCAAGTCCATTGACTTGACTTGCAAACATCATGTTGTTAGGAAAGAGCTATTCCTTCTCATGCATGTCCGTGGTATGTGCTTGCATATACCCACACTTATTAAAAGTGTGTACTAACCCTATACAATCTCTACTATTTTAGGTGCAGGCACAGGTAGATGATAGAGCTACAAGACCGTCCCGGCAGTTATTTAGACGTCCAGCATTCATCCATTTTTGGTAGGTCCTCACGCTTTTGAGGATGCTACTGTTTTATATTCTACCTTAATTTTAGAATTGAGCTAGTGGAGTATGTTCAACTAGCGTTTCTTTCCTATTTTTATTCAGACTATGTATTAGCGCCATTTTGGCAATTACGCACTTAATAAAAATTGAGCTATTTCATTTAGTTGCTTATCTCATAATGTAAGATGGTTGATGGTAACCAATTACGTATAAATGAGAACGTTTTTTTATGTATGTTAAGAAATAAAAAGTTTCAAATTTTCTGCTAAAATTAACCTATGTAGAGTAAGAATGACGTAAGTAGGCTTGTCTGCGACCTCTGACAGGTCAACGATGCCGGTCTCGTCTGCGGTCTAAATTCGGATAGTGAAAAAGTTGGTATTAAGCACTAGGTTATACTTCGAGAATAATAAGTTAACATCAACCACATGGAGTAGTTTCTAAGTCATGGTAGTGAAGTGCACCAATATCCTGGATTACAGACTGCATGATGCATTGGAAAAAATTCTCTTCTTCTGATCTTGTCATGCTTTTCCTAATGTCTGAGTTGTTGGTTTTATGAGCATTTCTAAAATCAATCCTTGTTGTTTTTCAGAGAATGAACACTTGGAGATCTAAGGGTCAAAGAAGGAGAGGAACAACTGTTAGTGGTAATCAGAATCAACCTCAGGCTCCAGCTGAAGGAGTGTCCATTCTAGTTAACCCAGTTGGGTTGATTCATGCTGAGGTGAGGGCATTTCTGGCTTAGATGACACAATCCATTACGATGCAGGCTCAAGATATGACTGCCCAAGTCAATCGGCAAGATGTTTAGAGAAAGAACCCACCAGTTCGCAGCATGGCTGATAGGCTGCGAGACTTTACGAGGATGAACCCTTCTATTTTCACAGGGTCTAAGATATCAGAGGATCCTCAAGAGTTTGTGGATGAAGTACATAATATTCTTGTGGCTATGGGGGCCACAAATACTAAGAAGGCTGAGCTGTCTTCCTATCAGCTCAAGGATGTTGCACAGACTTGGTGCAAGATGTGGAAAGATAGTCGTGTTTTGGGTGGAGTATCAGTCACTTGGAAACTGTTCAAGAAAATATTTCTGGAGAGGTTATTCCCCAGACAGATGTGGGAATCCAAGGTTGATGAGTTCATCAACCTTAAACAAGGCTCTATGACGGTCAGGGAGTATTCCCTGAAGTTTACTAAGCTGTCAAGGTATATTATTTTCCTTAGTGTTTAATAGCAAGAGTGAGGAGAGTACTGAGCCTTGTTAAAATTATCCAAGTATTAATACCTTGGTTTCGAACAACAGGGATGAGATCAGCAGGTTCCTCACAGGAATCAACGGGGACCTGGAGGAGGAGTGTTGGTGTGCGATGCTCCATGATAATATGGACCTTTCCTGGTTGATGGTGCATGTCCAGCAGGTAGAGGACAGCCGCAAGAAGAGAGGTGTTCATGATGTTAGGAGGCCTAGGCCTCAAGATCAGGCAGGTCCCAGCCATGGAGGACACAGAAACAATTTTGGCGGCCGTGAGCAGCCCAAATTCAAGAAGGGGCAACAGAGTTCAGAAAATTCTAACACTCAAAAGAGTACAACACCTACAGAAGGCAGACTTGAACCTAATAGGGGCAATGGCGGTGAGATGCATCGTCCTAAGAAGAACTGTGCTAAGTGTGTCCGAGCTCATAGTGGATAGTGCAGGCAGGTTACCTATGCCTGCTTCGATTGTGGTAAGAATGGACACATGTTCAGAGACTGTCCACAAAACAGAGGTTAGGCTGGAGGTAACGCTAAGCCTAGGCCTAACCCACAAAGTGAAGTAGTAGTCGAGCCTCCCAAGAGGAGCATATTCTATGCCTTAAAGGGCAGGGAGGAGCAGAAGAAGTCCGCTGATTTGGTCACATGTATGATGCAAGTATTCTCAACTTCTGTTTATGATCTACTTGATCCAGTGGTATATGCTTTCCTTTGTGACTCCTATGCTTGCTCATACTTTTGAAATACTACCTGAAGTTTTTCATGATCCTATAGTGGTTAGTACGCCTTGAAAAGAAAGTGTAAGAACTGATAGAGTATACAAGGATTGTCCAATAGTTGTATGTTGTAGGACTATGTCTCCGAAATTAATTGAACTACCCATGCATGATTTTGATGCTATTCTTGGCATGGACTGGCTTCATATTTGTTATGCTTTCTTAGAGTTTCCTAGTAGAGTGGTGAGATTTTGCTTCCCTAATGAAGAAGAGTTAGTCAAGGAAGGGTAAAACTCGAGTTGTCCTAATCCCTTGATTACAAATCTTAAGGACAATAAAATGATGTCCAAGGGGTTACTATGTCATCTTGTGAGTGTTAATGATTTAGATCATGAAATTCCTTCCATAGACTCAGTGCCTGTAGTGAATGAGTTCCTAGATGTGTTTCCTGAAGATTTACTTGGAGTCCCTCCCCTTCTAGAGATTGACTTTGGTATCGACTTAGAACCCGATACTAATCCAATCTCAATACCTCCTTATAGAATAGCTCTAGCAGAACTCAAAGAGTTGAAGCTGTAGTTAAAAGATCTCATATAAGGGTTTCATTCAGCCGAGCATATCCTCTTGGGGCGCTCCAGTGTTGTTTGTAAAGAAGAAAGATGGGACCCTTAGAATGTGTATTGATTATCGATTGCTCAACAAATTCATTATAAAGAATAAGTATCCACTTCCCATAATAGAAGATTTATTCGATCAACTCCTAAGTTCTAGTTTCTTCTCTACAAGTGATCTTCGTTCAGGGTATCATCATCTTAGGGTTATAGATGGAGATGTCCCAAAGACAGTCTTTCGTACCTGTTATGGTCATTATGAGTTCTTGGTTATGTCATTTGGTCTCACAAATGCACCTACTGCATTTAAGGAACTCATGAACAGAGTCTTTCGTGAATACATGGACTCTTTCGTTATAGTATTCATTGATGACATTCTCATCTACTGTAAGACCAAGGAAGAGTATGAAAAACATTTGAGACTAGCCTTGCAGGTACTTAGACAACATCAATTGTATGCCAAATTCAGTAAGTGTGAATTCTTGCTGAGATCAGTTACCTTCCTAGGTCATGTTGTGTCCGATCAAGGTGTATAGTTGGACCCAGGAAGACTGAAGTTGTTATGAACTGGCCAAAGCCCCTTACTCCCACTGTCATCCATAGCTTTCTGATTGGCTGGTTACTACTGCAGGTTTGTGGCGGGTTTTTCTTCCATTGCTGCCCCACTGACAGCTTTGACGAAGAAAAAAGCCAAGTTTGAATGGACGGAGATTTGTGAGAAGAATTTCCAGGAGTTCAAGGACAAACTCACTTCAGCCCTGGTGCTTACTCTGCCTAAGTGTGGTGAGAATTACAATGTATATTTTGATGCATCTAGGTTTGGTTAGGGTTGTGTTCTTACGAAGTTTGGTTAGGTAATATTGTCTATGCTTCCAGACAGCTCAAGGTTCATGAGAATAATTATCCCACTCATGACCTGGAGTTGGCAGCTCTGGTATTTGAACTGAAGTTGTGGAGGCATTATCTGTATGGATTGCATGTGGATGTGTTCACAGATCACAAGAGTCTCTAGTATGTATTCACACAGAGGGAGTTGAATCTACGTCATCAGAGATGGTTGGAGCTGTTGAAGGATTATGATATGAATGTACACTACCATCCAGGTAAGGCTAATGTTGTGGCTGATGCTTTGAGAAGGATGAGCATGGGGAGTACAACCCACGTTGAGGACGAGAAGAAGAAGTTGGCAAAAGAGGTACACAGACTGGCCAGACTAGGTGTGCGATTGGTTGACTCTACTAGTGAGGGTGTTTCAGTTAATCCTAGTTCTTAACCATCCTTGTTAGCTGAAGTCAAGAAGGGTCAACATCTTGATCATGTGTTGATGGAGCTGAAGGACTCAGTGTTGTTAAAAATGAATGAGTCTTTTTCTTTGGGAGGTGATGGCATACTTAGATACTTGGAAAGGTTGTGTGTACCAGATGTGGATGATTTACGGACCATGATTGTGGCAGAGGCCCATGGTTCCAGATATTCCATACATCCAGGTTCTACCAAAATGTATCCTGATCTTAAGTAGATATATTGATGGGATGGCAAGAAGAATAACATTGCAGAATATGTGGCTATGTGTCCTAATTTTAAGCAGGGTAAGGCAGAACATCTTAAGCCTGGTGGTCTGACTCAGATTATTGAGGTTCCGACTTGGAAGTGGGAGGCAATTAATATGGACTTCTGAGTTGGTCTTCCGAGGACTAGAAGGTAGCATGACTCCATATGGGTTATTTTGGACAGATTGACTAAGTCTGCTCACTTTATCCCAGTGAAGTCTACCTACAGAGCTAAGGATTATGCGAGACTTTATATTGATGAGATTTTGATGTGGCATGGGATTTCTTTTTCTATAATTTAAGATAGAGGATCTCTGTTTACTTCACATTTCTGGAGATCTTTCCAGAAAAGTTTGGGCACGCAAGTGAAGCTTAATATTGGCTTTCATCCTCAGACTGATGGGCAGGCAGAGAGCACCATTCAGACATTGGAGGACATGTTGAGAGTGTGTGTGATTGACTTTAGAGGTAGCTGGGATGACCATTTGCCTTTGATAAAGTTCTCATATAGTAATAGCTGTCACTCCAGCATCCGGATGACACCATTTGAGGCACTTTATGGTAGGAGGTGTAGATCTCCACTTGGGTGGTTCAAGGTTGAAGAGTAATCCATTTTGGGTCAAGAGATCATTCATGAGGCCTTAGAGAAGGTTAGAGTGATTAGGTTGGCTACTGCTTACAACCGACAGAAGTCATATGCAGATAATATGAGCGGCCTTAGAATTTGAGGTTGGTTACAAGGTTTACATGAAGATATCACCTATGAAAGGAGTGATTAGATTTAGTAGTAAAGGGAAGCTGAGTCTGAGGTATGTTGGGCCATATGAGATCCTACAACGTGTGGGTGAGATGTCCTATGAGTTAGCATTGCCTGCGGAGCTAGGTTCTGTCCGTCCAGTCTTTCATGTCTCGAAGTTGAAAAGTGACTAGGTGATTCAACATCGATTCTACCTGTGAAAGGTTTAGAGGTTGATGAAGACTTGTCTTATGAGAAGGTACCTGTTGAGATCTTAAACAGACAGGTCAAGCGGCTGAGGAACAAGGAGATTGCCACAGTGAAGGTATTGTGGAGAAATCATCTTGTTGAGAGTGCTACGTGGGAGGCTGAGGCCGACATGAGATACCGCTACCCTCATCTTTTCAGCTGTGGAGGTTAGATTTCCTACTCTTAAGTCTATGTTTCCTTATCTCTATGTATTCTGTTGCAATTGTCGGACTGTCCATAGTGATTATGTTATGATCTGATTGGCATTACGATGTGCAGTGGTAGTGTCATTCGGGGATGAATGTTCCTAAGAGAGGATAATGTAACAACCCAAAAAATGAATAGGATAATTACTTAGGGTGATTTATTTATTATTTAAAATCTGAAATTTTAAAGGCAAAATGGTCCTTTCATTAAGATAATTAAATCAGGTTTTTATTTAAATTAATAAGGAGTCTTAGTTTGACTAATTCCCAGAATAAAACACCTATTATTTTACTACTCTCTCTCTCTCTCACAATCTGTCTCTCACGTTCACCATTCTCTCCCTCACGCTGGTAAGAAGTAATATCAATAGTTCTTCACACTTGAAGAACTCACATGATATTTTAAGAAAAATAAAGCAACCCAAAACGTTAAGGCAAAGAAAAGTTGTTCGTTGAGTGGTGTGGACGTTGAGGTAGCTTGGACTGATTTGGGAGAGGTTTTTGGGCAGAAAATTCATCGTTTGAACATCATTTAAGGTATGGGTTTATTTCCTCTTGGTTCCTTTCCCAAGAGACCTCTTAAGATTAAGTTATTATATCCAAAAACTAGGATTGTTTTCCCCCTTGCATGTCCGTGTCACTAGCTCCCAATGATTGTAGGTTGGGTATGTTTGCTGGTAAATTTTGGTATGTGTGATGCTCTTATGTTGAGTGCAAATATGTTTATGTACTTGTAATCATTAAAATGACAATCAATGTGTGTTTAATGTTATGTGCAAGTGTGTGAAAGTTTTTGAATGTGGCAAGGGCCTCAACTTCATGCTCAAAATTTGATAAGGTTGTAGTTGTTTTGTGTGCATACATCCATGAATAATTCTTATGTTCATTTAAAGAAATGTGGATGATTGAGTGACAATCTTTTATCCAAATAAACTCATGAAAAATACGCCTAAAGATGTGTTAAAATTGTATATGAATACACCCTATGAATCAAGAGAAACGTTGATAAAAATTAATCGAAAATGACAAAATTTCCAGCCACCATGCAAGGTTAAGTTAGACTAAAGTTTAATAATGAAAACCAGGAAATTTAATACAATTAAAGAGGGGAGGCCACCAGGATTCGAACTTGTGACCTCACCTTTTGGCTAGTGAAATTCGCGTGAAAAGGAGCCGAAAATGGGGCTAGGGGAATTCGAACTCAAGCCACTAGTTTGGGAAAGGAGAGTAAAGTGATTTAATTAAAAAAATGAAAGGCGTGGGAATCAAACCCACGACTTCCAGGCGGCGAGTAAAAGAAAACAAAATTAATTAAAAGAAAATGTGAGGCGTGGGAATCGAACCCACGACCTTAAGGTTGGAGAGAAGAATGGAAAAATTAAATAAGAAAATAAAGTGGGGCTTTGGGGGCTCGATCCCACAACCTCACTGCCAAGGCTCCTAGTTAAGAAAAATTTAACTAAAAATAAAAATAGAAGGTTGTGGGGGTTCGAACCCATTTGGGAGTCATACTTATGGACTCAACACAAAAATGTATAGTTGTAATCAATGGGGCTGAATTATCCTTGGTGTCAGAAGTGAAAGTGAAGCAAGAACAAGATACTATTCTACTTAATTTGAAGGAAAGTGTCCATAGCCAAAGGGTATTCGCTTTCAAACAAGGGGGAGAATGTGTGCTGAAATACAAAGGAAGATTATGTGTACCTAATGTGGATGGATTTCAAGAAAGGATCTTGTAGGAGGATCATAGCTCCAGATATTTCATTCATACGAGTTCCACCAAAATGTACCATGATTTGCGAGAGGTATATTGGTTGGAAGGCATGAAGAGAGACATTTCTTAGTTTGTTGCCAACTGTTCAAATTGTCAGCAAGTGAAAGTAGAACACCAAAGACCTGGAGGTTTAGCTCAAAATATAGATATTCCGGAATGGAAGTGGGAGATGATTAATATGAACTTCATCACAGGCTTGCCAAGATCGCGAAGACAACATGATTCTATTTGGGTGATTGTCGATAAAATATCAAAGTCAGCCAATTTCTCACTGGTAAAGACTACGTATTCAACTAAAGATTATGAAAAGGTGTACCTCCATGAATAGGTAAGACTTCATGGAGTTCCAATCTCCATTATTTCAGGTAGAGGTGCACAACTTACCGAACAATTCTTGAAATCAATCCACAAAGGTTTGGGTTCCAAGGTGAGTTTGAGTACCATTTTTCATCCTCAAATAGATGGGCAAGCGGAGCGTACTATCTAGACCTTTGAAGATATTATGGGATCTTGTGTGATCGACTTCAAAGGAAATTTGGATGATCACCTACCTCTAATTGAGTTTTGTCATAACAACAGTTATAATTCGAGCATCCAAATGGATCCATATGAAGCTCTCTTTGGGAAAAGGTGCAGATCTCTTATTGGATGGTTCAAAGTTTGCGAGGCAGGGTTTGTAGGAGTAGATTTAGTTCACCAAGATATGGAGAAGCTAAAATTTTATGAATAGGTGTACCTAAATGAGTTATGAAGTTTTGTAGGAAGGGGAAACTTAGTCCCCGGTATATTGGACTTATATAATCTCCAAAAGAGTGGGCAATGTGGATGATGTGTTGGAGCTACCCCAAGAGTTAAAAGGGTTCGTCCGGTATTCCATATTAAAATTTTGAATAAGTGCTTAGGTGATCCTTCATTAAGAGTACCAATAGAGAATGTTGGGATTAAGGATAACTTGTCTTATGAAGAAGTTTCGGTTCAGATTTTGGATCGTCAGGTTCGCAAGTTGAGGACAAAGGAAGTTGCTTCAGCCAAGGTCCTTTGGAGGAACCAATTCGTGGAAGAAGCAACTTGGGAAGCTTAGTAGGATATGAGAAAGAGATATCCACATCTCTTTGAATCCGGAGGGAATGAAAACAATGTACTAAATTCTCTTCTTAGCACTTTATAAGATCATGTATAAGCATGTTATTACTTGCTTTTGTTGTTGAGTGCTGAAATGATATTATTTTCCTTAGCTTAGAGAAAGAATTCTCATTTGAGAACAAATGTCCCAAGGGGGAGATATTATAACATCTCATATTCTAGATAAACTAAGGTTAAGCTAAGAAAAACAAGAAGAATCAAATTTTGTAATTAGTCAGGAAATCTGGAAAATTTTCCAGTGAGTTTTGTCCATTTACAAACAACCATAACTTCCAGCTCGGGAAGATTTTAGGTCATTTCCCTATATGGATGGAAATCTCGTTGGAAGATCTTGTTAATGACGCTAAGTTTGCAAATTTTTGAAGTCGTATGAGGGAGCTATGACCTTCGGAAGACGGACTGTTGAGCAGGGAAAGTTTCAAATCTGGATTTGTTATGGGTGATTTGATCTTTTGCTAAAGTCATTATTTTAATTTCGTTTTGGGCTAATATGTTGGGGTCAAAACTGATCTCATCGAGTTTATGCATTAAGAAGAATAATGTAGGGCTTTGATAGAAAAGATAAAAGAGGAGAAGGAAGAAGAAGACGCAAGAACGCCAAGTTTTAGCTTCGTGGATTTCATCGGGGATGATCCCTAAAAAGGTATGTGAGATCATTCGATGATGGTTTCTTTCACCCACCCTCCAACTTGATTCATTATAACAATTAGAGTTGAATTAAAAAGAAATATTGAAACTTTTTATGAAACATTTGAAGTCCTTGTTGATTGAATTATTGTTGATCGTTATTAGTTGTAATCAATTTTTTCAGACTGTTTTGGGGTCTAAAATGTTGGGTAATAAGTTAATTAGGTATCCTATGTGTTTGGTGTTGAATCCATGGGATTTTGTGGAGGTTTAGATATGAAAAACGAAGAAGCAAGTCGAAAAAACCCGTTGGAAAAATACTGGGGTGTCACGCCTTCAAAGAGCATCAGTAAAGAGTCTTTCCGTCCAGGATCTAGCGCGCTGGGCTTGAGGACAACCTTTGTCCATCAGGCTCTGGTGCTCCGCCCCTCTTAGAGTTCCTCGACCCCCTAGAGACCCTCTTTCTTTCCCTATCTTTTCATACTAAATCCTGAGTGATGTACCCCTCATTCCTAGTAATTTCCAACCCTCTAAGGTACATTTAAACATCATGAAATCATCCATAAACATGAGATCATGATCCTTGAATCCATATTTAATTCAAGGAAAGTTAAGATCAAATTCAATGAAGTTAAGGGCCAAGTCTAGAAGTGAAGAAGTGAGTCGAAGTAAAGTTATAAGTTCTCTAAAGTCTTTCACAAATGTTTTCACTTTGTTTTAAGGACTTCAAGTTCAAGTTAAGTGAAGAGCAATAATTGACTTCATTTCTAAAAAAATATAAAAGGAAACTAAGTATTCCCTAGAGGTTTACAAATGTTTCTCATTTGAGTGAAAATGGGAACTAGAAGTTCGAAGAGAGTTTTGAACAAAAACTGGATTATTGATTCAAAGAGGACATTCTTAAAGCTAAAGGGTTCAACAAATTATCTCAACCCAAAGAGAAGTAAGTTTTACTAAAAGTATGAGCAAAGTATGTTTTGCGAGTAGTATTGAGCACCGATGTGGAGATGAGAGTTCTGATTAACATAAGTCTCCATGTAAACTATGTAGCCACCATGGGAATTGATGGATCATAGTTTTTAGGTGATCACATAAAGATATCTGGAGGATCAACTAAGTTGAGCAAGGTCCTATACCGATGGAAAGGTGAAGGATGGTCCTCTTGCAACGTGAGGTAAGACGTTATATCATCACTTAGACTCATAGTGATGGTTGTCATTTAGAGAATCTCCCACTAAAGTTATATTACTGTATATATAAGTAGGGTTGTGTTTGTTATTGCATTTCGTTAACGAACTGAGTTGCATCACGATTTTACAAGCTTTATAGACTATATACATAAATAGATATACATATATATATATATATAATATATATATATATATATCTAGATATATACATATACATATATATATATATATATATATATATATATATGTATATATATATATATATGTACTACATATATATATATATATCCATAATATATATAATATTCTATATATATATATATTTCTATCTATATATCTATATATATATATATAGATCTGTATATATATATCTATCTGTATGTATATCTATATAATCTCTGTCTATATATACATATAGGTATATATATCTATATGTCCTATCTATATCTCTATATATCGCATATGATTTAAACACCCCGATTTTACAAGCTTTATATACATATATACATATTCTATATATAGATACAGATATATAATATATAATATACATATATATATAGATATTGATAGGACACAGACATAGATATAGTATATATATAGAACATATATATATATATACATATAGATATATATATATAAATATAATATATATATATATATATATATATATATATGATATATGTATATCGCATGTGATTTAAACAACTTTACTGCATATCCTATGAGTTGAGTATATCCTTGAGTTTGAGAAGAGTCAATGTAAGTTCATCTAATCCCCTCAATCTTAAGTGGTTGTTTAGCTCTCCAACTCGCATACTTGTACATTCAATGTGGTGATACCATTTGGC